>CAJHUC010002177.1:0-34951 GCA_905146915.1 Ostreobium quekettii
ATGGCGAGGCAATGATCACTGATTGCAGTTGAGGGCACAACTTCCTGATTAGCAATGCCACAAGGGAAGGTGAAAAGACCAATGTACATGCCTCTACAGATGGGGCAGCTGTTCTGGTAATTGCGCACAGAATGAATTTGCCGGAAGTTATACACCTTGGGCATATTTTGGCTTACAAGTTCACTCAGTACTACTCCCCTGGATAATGCTACTGGAATTCACCCTGTTTTGGCAGTCTGCATTGCATGCATGGCTGCATTAGAGTCCTCGTTTGAGTGGTTCCAACAGTGCAAGCATGCATGGTAAATTACTTGAATTCTCAACCACGGATGCCACTGTATGAATGCAAGGCATTGGCATTGTGTGAATTCACAGGTGGTATGAATACAAAAATATTGGCGAAGGTGGTGTGTATTCACTTTTCGTTTTTTGGAGGATTAGCATAAACAAGGACATAGCCTATTGCTAGCGTGCAACATCACCAAGCAGCTTTAATGACGGCTTTCGTTTGCAAAGAGCCGCTGCCATCGTGCTATCGCAAAAGGGTGCCATTTAGATCTTCGATGAGACCCTCGGAATGGGTAGTTTTCTTGCAGTTCCCATCGTTCTTAGTCATATGTGCATCATTTAGTCTTTGGGACATGGCGCATTTTGATTTATATTCTCAAGAAGGCGGGCAGTCCCAGTATCTTACAAACCAAGTAAGTGATCACCTTGGACAGGAACATGATATCATGTGACACCATGGTTCTGAATGCCATGAAATTAACATACTTCCTCCCTGCAGAATTAATTGTCCTCTGTGACTTTGGCACCATACTTCTCTATCACAAAAGCTCAAATTTCAAATAAGCTTCTTTCAAAGTTGTGTCTATATTTTGGGAGTATACAGTCAGAATTTCAAGTCGATCTATTGAGTATTCAAAATTTGGCAGTACTTTGTAGCAAAGTGTCTCAAGCCGAAAACCCACCCGTTGTCAACGAAGTTACTAAAATGGCCATTTTTCACGATGGTGAGGGGCACGATTTCCCAAAGCCGCCTATATAAAACTCTCAATGCTGTTCAGACTAAAAATCAGGGCGGTGCCGATAAAGAGGCAAAAAACGAGTTGTGGCTGTCTTAATTGCCAAACTCGTTGCAGATTACAGCTGCACTTCGAGGACGATCTGGCAAATCGGAGCTGCCTTCAGGGCCCAGATTTCTGGACAAGGATTTTCCAACCTCCGTTGCTGCCATCAGGGCAACTGCGAGAGGCAGCCCAATGCTGCCAACAAGGTGCGAGGGAAGGTGTTGGCGATCTCCCCAGGCAGGCCGTGAACAATTTGGGAATTGGTTGCCAAGACAGATTTGCCAAAATCACAATCTTTGGGCACTTAAAGATAATGGGTGCAAGAAGGTTAGGCAGGTGGATCAAGCAGTGTCTCACACAAGAGCAGAGACGTGCTATGTTGCATTGGATCATGGGCCACACGCAAAAAGTTGGACGGAAGTGGGAATTTTTTGATCTTGCAAACACGATCCACATTGATGAGAAGTTCTATATGATGAAAGATACACAAAAATTGGATTTTGTCAGAAGATGGGCGTCCCAATGCTCCAAAAGCGCAAAGCAAAGCTTCCATAAAGAAAATGATGTTTTTAGCTGCCGTAGTGCGGCCCCACAAGCAGCCAAATGGGGCCAAGCTCAATGGATTGATTGGGATCTGGCCATTCGTGAAGGAGGGTTTGGCGGTGCGTTCAAGCAAGTATAGGGCTGCCGGAAAGGCAGAATTGAAGTTGGATTCAGTGGACGGGGATACTTGGAGGGACATGATGGTGGAAAAAGTATTTGTTGCGGCCCATCTACAGCCGCTGGTTTCCGGAGGCTCTGGGGTCGCCCTGCCCTGCAACACAGCCGTTGGAGGTCAGCTGGCCTCTCCACCTCAGACGGTGGGCATAATCGGGGTTGTCGATTAGGCAGTCACGCAGTTGGCCCAATGCTTGACGAGGATCAATCCCCAGAGCTTGTTGTCGGCAACAGGTGGCAGCGCAGCGAGGCAGTGGTTCGCTGGCTTGCGGGAGGCCAGAGAATGGGCCAAGAATGTTACACGGATTTGCTGCATACGCGCGCACATATCGCATGTGCGATGCCCAATCGCGGGTCCATCACGGTCACATTAAGACAAGGCAAGTCAAGTGCACGTTCAGGTACATCGTCACCATCCACCGTTCACCTACAAACGACCCATTATCCTCTAATTCCAAGCATCTAGCACCCGACCCTCTGGCCCTAGGTACTACGACTTCAAGAGGCCATAACTTTGCCGTTTCTTAATGGAATCGGGCGTTTAAAAGCATATTGGAACCAAGAAGCTCTCAATACGTCCAGAAGGTCTATTTGGCCAATTATATAATCACCACTCTAGAAAATGTCGATAACTGCCTAACCCCAAGTAACCATATCACATTACTCCCCCCTTGGGGTAGCTTTCGCCCCCAAAAGCACACTATCCCATACCAGTGTTTTTCTCGGGCTTGTCCTGCTTGATCATCTTTTGGAGCTCCTTGGTGTAGGTGAAATTTCCAGCCGGTGTTCAGGAGGCATCATCAATACTCCACCCTATCCATAACACTAAAAACTTCTTGTGCCTTCTGCCACTGGGTCCTGCCCATCTCCATTGCAACAACTTCCCCACATCATAAGGTTCATCAGCCTCTGGCTCATTCTCGGCATTGTCCAACTCTTGTGGGGTAGACCATTCGGACGATCTGAATGGTTGTAGCAAATTGGTGTGAAAGACATTATGAATCCTCCACCCTGCCGGTAGCTTCAACTCGTAGGCCATTGATCCCACCTGACGAACCATAGTAAATGGTCTTACAAACCGTTGATTCAGTTTGCAAACAGATGCATTCTTCAACTATAAGTGCTATGTATTGAGTAGCACTTGTTCCCCACTATGAAACCTCTGCTCTCTATGCTGTTGATCGGCCTGACGCTTCTGCCTCTATTGAGCCTGATGAACTAACTGCATCGCCATTCTGAACATCTTTTTCATCCTACTGACAAAGACATTGACACCCTGAATGTTGGTCTGGTCCACGTTCTTGATCACGTCCGACGGGGTCGCTGGCTCAAAGCCATAATTCAGATAAAAAGGTGTGTGCCCTGTGGAAGGAGATGCACTGCTATTGATCACAAACTCCACCATGGGCAAGTATCTTTCCCAATGGATGACTTTCTGACTGCCATGGATCGTACACCTGAGGACTTGCTCCACCGCCCTGTTGGTTGCCTCTGTTTGTCCATCTGTTTGAGGGTGGTGAGAGCTAGACATCCTCAATTTGCTGCCCAAAATCTTCCAGAATTCTTGCTAGAACTTCGACACAAATCTGGGATCTCGGTCGCTGATGATCGATCTGGGGATCCTGTGAAGTCGTCCAATGTGTTTCCAGTAGACACGAGCCGTCTCAATAGCAGTGATGGTCTGCTGAACAGGTACCAAGTGATCCCATCATTTTCCTTTCACTGACCAGTAGACCCATCTTAAAGTCAAAGCTGACATTGCTCTATTTTTCCTTTGGAAGTTGTAGCGGTTGAAGGAGTCCTGCTGGCAACTTGTGGACACTCTTCTCTCTCACTGGCAGACCTCACATCCCAGTACGTAGTCTTGTACATCCACTGTGTGATATGGCCGGTAAAAATTCTGCTGCAATTTCATGAGTGTCTTGTGGTAACCGAGATGCCCTGCATACAATATTGCATGTATCTCCTCTATAATCTTCTTGCAGGCGTTCACCACATCTGGTACCATCAGTCCCCAAGGTTGCCTATCCTCAGTGTTGTCCTTCAACTTGATATCAATAAATCCATGGTTCAATCGGTAGTCATGATTCCAAATCTTGGTGACTTGTCCTTGGGCAGATACCAGCTGGTTCAAAACTTCTACCCATCTATTGTTTTGCTTGTAGCCCTCTTTTATAGAGCTCCTTAAGTCTTCCTTCAAAGTAATCCTGGTGTTGGTCACCAATAAAGAATGTAAAAAATTTTGCTTCTCACTTGCAGCCACCATTGCACCCTCAGAACTAGACTCTTTAAATATTTCATCCGGTTTCTTTTGAATATCGTTTTCCCCGCTGTCACCCTCATGGAGACAAAGACACTAGACCAACGACTCCTCTTTTGCATGCACATCTGCCATGCATCTCAATTTCTGAATACTCCTGTGCATCAAAAAATCTGCAAGGTTTGTCCTTTCCTGGTATGTGGACAATATTGCAATCATAGCCCTGCAGAACCTGCACCCATTTCCAAACCCTCTTGTTTGCTCTTGACTGCAGGTTGGTTGGGCAGGTTTTTAAAGGAATCCTGATCTGTCTGGATGACGAAGTGGCGGCTGGCCAAGTATTGCCACCATTTCTCAACAACCCAAGTGATGCCCAATAGTTCTTGTTCATATGCACTGTACCGGGTCTTGGCCGGATTGAGCTTCCTACTCTCATAGCAAATGGGCTGCAAACCGTTGCCAAAGTGCTGTTGTAGTATAGCACCCACGGAAATCCCTGATGCGTTTGTGGTAACTACAAACTCCTGGTCAAAATCCGGTAACTGCAGAACTGGTGTAGTCATCATGGCTATTTTCAAGCGATTAAATGATTTTTCAGCTTCGTTATCCCAGACAAAGGCCTTGTCCTTCTTCGTCAAATCCATCATGGGCGCTGTCAATTCGCTAAACCATCGTATGAACTTGCGATAAAAATTGTACAACCCCAAAAATGAATGGACGTCAATAACATTTTCAGATGTTGGCCAATTCAAAATTGCTTGAACCTTTAATATTGAAGGCTTGATCCCCTCAGCTCCCATGTCAAAACTCAAGTATACCACCTCGGTTCTAAAGAAGTTGCATTTTTTCAATCTTCGAAATAACTTCTCCGACCGTAGGTGAGTCAGAACTTTCTTAATGTGCTGTACGTGTTTCTCTTTTGTCCTATTGTAGATTAATATGTTGTCCAAGAACACTAGCACAAATTGGTCCAAGCCTTCCCTCAAAATTGTGTCCATTATCCTTTGAAAGGTTGCTGATACATTGCAAAAACGAATGGCATTACAAGATATTCAAAACTGCCATATCAACTCACAAAGGCTATCTTGTGTATATCAGGCTCTTTCACTTGAAATTGATGGTAACCTGCGGAGAGGTCAATTTTTGTAAAGTATTTTGCCCCGTGAAGTTGGTCCAACAATGCTTCCGCCTTTGGCAGTGGGTACCGACTCTTGACGGTTATTTTGTTTAAAGCCCTGTAGTTAATGCACATCTTTCACTTGCTATCCTCTTTGGGTATGAAAAGGATGGGTGTACCGTATGGGCTAGAGCTCGGTCTGATCTACCCCTGTTCCTGCAATGTATCAATCTGCTACCGTAGCTCATCCAACTCAGCCGCACTCAGCCTGTATGGGCTTTTGTGCGGTGGTGCCTCTCCTAGTAGCATATCAATCTCGTGATCGACTATCCTCTTGGGTGGTGGACCATAAGGCAGCTTGTCTGGGGACACGTCCTTGAATTCCTCAAGTGTTTGTTGCAGCTATTCACTGACAGCCTCATCTGCCTCATTTACCTTTTTCTGAATAACCTCCTTGATCGGTACCTCTTCCGTCACTGGGCCACTTTCCTTCAACAATCTCTCCCCCTTTCACCCTCTATCACGCCTCTAGCTACACCAGTCTTGGATTTTGGCCTTTTCCTACTTTTATCTAGGAAGTCTGTGGCTTTCAAAACACACAAGTACATGGGTTAGTCGGATTTGTTTGCCCTCTTGGCTGCCTGTTGCATTGATATGAAATCCAACTTTTTCCTGACAAGCTACCTCACACATTGCCTAGCCGCGTTCTTTGCCCTTGTAGCCCTGCACCTTGGGGAACCTTGAGGTGTGTGAGGTTCCTCTGGAAAAAAATTTGTGGCTGTGTACTCCCCCCCTAGGGAATATAAGCCGTCCCCAGCAATTATATGTTACTCAGCATTGGCTGCTGAGTGGCCCACTGTTTCGCCAAAGAATCATATTCCCAAAATTTTGGTGAACAGAATGCAGCCAACTTGTCCCCCAAGTCTGCGGTAGGAGTCTCTAATCCCCTCTTGAGGTATCTGAAATAATGTTGGAGACCGTTCAATCTTTTGTCAACAATTTGGCAGTGCTTACTAAATGTTTCACAAATGCTCTTGGTAAGCTCCAGCTGTGAGCCATTTCTAAGGTACACCATGTTTAACCACCAATCCACCAATGGGTTTATAATATCCAGCCAATCTTTGCCCAAAATGAGATGAACCCCTTCCATCATTGGTACTACAGTCAATGATAGTCGACAAGGTACACTCTCGATATATACCAACACTCATGGAGTTATTCTGGTGGAAACTATGGTTTCCCCATTTGCCAACTCCAAGGCAAAATATACTCCCACAAATTGCAATGCTGGTCAGCGGTAGAGCCGGTCACTGATAAAAGACCTGCTCGCTCCACTGTCAATCAACATAGGGACATTTGTCCCATTAACAATGGCGTTCACCACCACTAGCATGTGGTCCTGAACTCTAGTGCCTGGGGCTAGCTATCCCACAGCATCAGCACCTAGAGTGGTTTCTAAATTGTGTATTGACACCGTAGGGGTCTCTCTCTGTGGGGCTTGAGATATTAAAGTTGTCTTCCTGATGTCATCAACTAAAACATTTTTCTACTCAACTCGCTGTGTGCATCGGTACCAACATATTTGCAACCGTTTCTTCCACTTCCACTTATCCCGTTGATGTCTTCTTTTGGCAAAGCTGAGTTTTTGATTTTTCTAGGGTGCAGATTCTTTGGATGACTTGCCCCTGTAGCCTCCCGATTAACTCCTAATTGACCAGAGTGGGGGCCAGCCAGTTTCCCTGACACTGATTCAAAGAAGCATCGGTTCCCTGCACAGCTGCATGCTGTGCATCTTCCTGGCTTGATGGGCCAGCCATCTCCTGTCCATCTTGGGCAGCTACTACTACTACTTAGGGCTTCCTCTGATTGCCCCTACCCCGTCCCTTGCGTCCAGATCCACCAGGCTGTTGTGGCACAGGCTGACGTACCACAACGGGAGCCTGTGGAGGGACAAGTGGCTTCACAGCTTACCCCCTTCTGCAATTATCCCCTTGTTGCACATTTTTATTTTGAGCCTGATAATATACAACATTTGGAGCTGGTGCCAATCCTTGTCTACTGGGCTATCTTAGTTGCCTGCCTTGGCCTTGTCCATATCCCTTCTATCTGCTGCTGCCTTCTGCACGTCCACTTGATCCTGGGCGCATCAACATCTGGGCAGCCAATGTAGCATCCTTGGCCAACTGGAGAGCTTGGCTCAACCTCTTAGGTTTTTTTGTGAAACAAGTATCGCCTAGTCTTGTGGGAGACCCTAGATGAACATCTTCAACACCCATGCTTCATCATATGTATCCACCTTGTTCAACTCAGCCTCAAACCGGCAGATGAAATTATGTATAGACTCTTCCTTTCTCTGCTTGATGTTCATCAATGCAACCATTGCAGAATCAGCCTTGTTGGTGTTTTGGAACTGGCTAATCAGCTGCTCTGCAAAGGACTACCAATCCTTGGGGTGCTCCCACACCTTCACCTTTCTCAATGCCTGGCCCACCCACACCTGCGGGTCATTAGATGTCCTATCCAAAAAGGTTGGGGGGTCCTTGGGTTTTATTGCAGTGCTCAATCTCCTCCCCCTTCCCCTAGTAAGGCCCCCAATCTCATAGCAGAGCAGTCTGGTTGTGACCCGCCTACAGTACCTGCAAAATAAGGTGAACCAGTAGATGTCCCCTGCTTCTTGAGCAGGACCTTCACCCCTATTCTACAATGGGTGGCAACTGAGATTGACTACTTCTTCCAACTGATGGGTGCTGGCCTTTGCGTGTTTGGCTACACAACGAGCGCCTCGTGCATACACTGAATCTGCTGCTGAATCCGCTGTCAAATCTGCAGATTTGGCGATCGCCCAGCACTGTCAATCCCCGAACACCAATTGTCCATGAGAAAACTTCTCAAGCTTACTGAAAAAACACCACGGGTACACAACACAACGATTCAGCACCCGCGGAGGTGCTGACCACCACCCGAGGTGTTAGAGGCTTCTGGAAATCCACAACCCTCAGGCAGCGTGGTCACTCTTCGTTGCTATGCCTCTTGCTCAACTCCCAGCTCCAAGCTTTGTGCTCCAAAACCAGTTTGTTGCAGCCCATTGGCAGCCGCTAGTTTTCAGAGGCTCTGGGGTCAGCCTACCCTGCAGCACAGCCGTTGGAGGTCGGCTGGCCTCTCCACCTCGGATGGTGGGCGTAATCGGGGCAGTCGATTAGGCCGTTGTGCGGTGGGCGCAATGCTCAAAGAGGATCAATCCCCGGGGCCTGCTGTCGGCCAGAGGTGGTGGCACAGTGAGGTGGTGGTTTGCTAGCTCGCGGGAGGCTAGAGAGTGGGCCAAGAATGTTACACAGATTCGCTGCATGCGCGGGCACATATCACATGCACGATGCCCGATCACGGGTCCATCACTGTCACATCAAGACAAGACAACACGAATGCGCGTCCAGGCACATGGTCACCATGCACCATTTGCCTACAATCGACCAATTATCCTCTAATTCCAAGCATCCGACACCCGACCCCTGCCCCTAAGTACTACGACTTTGGGAGGCCATTACTTTGCCATTTCTTGACGGAATCGAGCGTTTAAAAGCGTGTTGGAACCAAGAAGCTTTAAATACCACGTCCAAAAGGTCTATTTGTCTAATTACGCAATCACCACCCCAGAAAATGCCAGTAACCCCAAGTAACTATGTCACAGTATTTCCTGCCACCAGAGATGCTTATAAGCACTTGAAGAAGCACGTTGTTGTCCAAATTGATGGGACAAAGCCACACACAAAATTGTTGATTCAAGCATTGATTGAGGCCAAATGCTCCAAGCAAGGCTACAATATAGATGTGAAGCAGCAGCTAGCACAAAGTCTAAACTTTAATATCTCGGACCTTGGGGGGTTTTTCATTCGTTGCAAGTCCATGCATTGCAAATAAAGAGGGGAGGAAATTTGCAGGACATTGTCAACTCCATGACAATGGCCTTCCATGATCACAATCCCAACACCCTCGAGCATGTTTGGCAAGCGCTCTTCCACGTGTTTGATGCCACACTTTGCCACAATGGGGGCAATGACTTCCTTGTACCTCATGCCAGGACAAGAAGGGTGCAAATCCATGGGGATCTTCTACTGACGTGGAATGTGAACGCACATTTTTGGGACAAGGCAAGGCGTTTTGGGGGGGCTGCTTGGAGGGGTCGGGACTAAGTTTTTATTGAAAACTGGTAGATAAGTGTTTCGGAACCCAATCTTTCCAATTTTGAAGTCTTTTTGTAATTTCTATGTAGTTTTTGTAATGTAATTCATCTCTTAAATAGAGGACAATTAATTCCCGACGGAGGAAGTAGTTACTAATCCATGGGCAAGATGCTTCATTGCACGAATGCATCAGACATTTAATTAAAACTAAAAGACTTGGATATGGGAAAATAGCTAATTATACTAATAGTCGAGCATTGCACGTGCTTCTTGGACATAAAGTCAGTGGTTGTCGCTGCTTGCCAATATCCTCATATTCCACAATTCAGAGAGCAATTTTGCCCACAATTGTGCTAGTCACATAGAAGGCACACTCGGATACACTTCCAGAGCGGGCAGTGCATCGACTCTAACACACTTGAATCTATCAAGAGAAGCCCAATGGAAGCGTACACACCGATGCATGCAAGGCTCCACCACTGCTGCCAGCATGGTTTCCTGATAAAGTGCAACTTTTGAAGCCTGCAGTCGCGATGTTCTGCCCATCAGAAACGTAAATCAGCAGTGTGGAAGAGGTACCAGTAGGGGTGCTGCGAATACCTTTTGTGTTTTCAAGTGATCCGGCATGATTAAGATATGGTCATACTGCCGACATAGAAAATCTGCATTACCCAACCATGACGATGGCTTTTCATTTGCAAACGGCTATAGGAATCATGATGTCAAGAGCCGAGCACCGTTGAAGCTTCTACCATAGCCAAGTAGTGCATTTTCATACTGCACGTTGTTTTAGTGGCACCTATCTGATTTCCATCACAGCGTTTGGTGCAATCTTATTTCGAATGCACATGCAAGGATGCAGGCATCCTGGGAGTATCAAAAACGAAAGGACTAATTATAAAATCGACAAAAACGTAATGTCATTTACCAGTAGCCATATTTGCTTCTGACTACTGTGAGAAATAGTGATGTTGTTAGGAATAAATCTGGCAAGAAGCTTGGTTGAGGACACTCGTGGAGCTCAATTGCAGGAAGATATAGGAATCTCCATTTCAGAAGCATTAAAGGACAGCCGAATATTATTATACCTGATTATTGACATATTTCTCAACAAAATTCTTTACCATTACATGTACTCACTGATGCCACGCAACGTGCTTTGATGTCAAATGCTTTTCATTCACATTGCATGTGCAGTTTCTGAGCAATCATTCAGGAACTTCGTCAACAGGGTTTGCACACTATCTTATTTTGCTCCATTCCCAAAAGTACAAGCTGCACCACCCAACCCTAATGATGGCATGAATTTGAAAATCTATTGCAGCCATGGTGCCATGACCCAAGCGTTATTGAAACCTTTCAATACAGGCAAGAAGCATGCAGACATATTCAAGGAGAATTACCAACGTCCAACAAGAATATTGTGTCATTTGGGGAGCTTCCACCTTTGTTTCTCAATGTTGCAAGATGTGGCAGTGTTTTCTGAGTCCCATGGTGCAAGAAACTTAGTTCCAAAGATAATCGCAAAGCTAAAGTTCCAGGAATTTTAGCAAAACCAGGTGCTTACAGAATACAGCATTGTTTGTCAGACAGGGAAAGTCTTGGGTGTCTTGTGGATGAGCTGATGGAATGCAACACGCTTGGGAGCAGCATGTTCCCCACCCACAGTCCATCTGCAGTGTTGAAATAATTATTCTGGAAAATTTCCAATGTGATCTTCTATGCGGTCTTGCACAGCTCAGTTTGCAAAACCAACACAAATCGGTGTGGAGCTTGTATACCTTGTGGCAATAATGACTTCTGGAGATGCCAGCAGGACCACTTTAAAATCAGGATGGTTGACCACGTCTCCTTCCCAAATTACATGATATGGAGAAATGCTTGCACGCCACCTTTTCATCAAGTCTTTGGTAAGTGCACACCGCCTTTGCCTGTGACTAGGTTATCCCAATGAAAGGTTGTTTGCCTCAATCTATACTGGTTCATACGGAACACATATTTTGGTGGATTCCCAACACATGTGTTGCATCAATTATTACATCTGGGTCTATCCAGGCAAGCTGCTGGAGACACACGCACCTGTGCATATAGGACTCCACCATCACCATCAGCATAGTTTCCAGACAACATGCTGTTTTCAAAGCTTGTAGTGATTCCATCCTGTCAATCGCAATGCAATATTGGCAGGGAAACAGAGCTATTGTCAGAGGCACTGAAAATTCATTTTGTAATTCACAGATTGGCCACAATTGAGGATGTGGCCATATTTACAACACAAAAGCCTGCATTGCCCAAACTTCACTAGCAAAAGATCGGCCAAAGCACACAGGTATAAAAGTTGGGCACCGTGTTATGCAAAAGACGTGCTCTAATTATGTACTGATTGCAAAATACACAACTCTGTCTGGTGAATTATTGAAATCGTGTAAAACTCTGTTATTTGCCGTGCTGAGCAAAGTTGCAGGGTGGGCCACTTTTGTGTGTTATGCAGACCTGAAAACCATGATTTTAGAAGTCATGCAACATCTTGCTCCAAGGCTCACGATATTTGCACCATTTTGACACGGTTCTACACTACTGTGCATCGTGTAAAGTGGACGAAATTTTAATATTGCCAGTCCTGGTGATGGTATTTACTTGCAAAAATCCATTACAGCCACAACACCAGGTTACAAGCATTGTTGAAACCTTTGCCAATACCTCTTGAGTGAGGATGCTCTTTGCTGTCGTTGCTATTCTCAATGATGCGCCCCTAGTTTGCTCTGGTGGTTTGGCATGATCTTGTTTTCAATGCAGGCCAAAAGCACGCAGACAGATCCAAAGTTTTTACAATGAAAATTTACCATTACGTGATAAGAATATTGTGCAATTCAAAAAGATTTCACATGTGCTTCTCAATGTCTTGAGATGTATCAATGTTTTTTGGATCCCATGGTGCAAGAAACCTAGCTCCAAGCATATTCATGAAGCTAAAGTTTGGGGTTATTGGAAAACCAGGCACTTAAAGAACACAGCAATTTCAGTGTTTGTTACACAGAAGAAGTCTTTGGCATCTTGTGGATTAACTGATGGAATGCAACATGCTTGGGAGCAGCATGCTCTCTGTTCAACATGATTTTGTGCACTGATTCGTTTGGTTTGGTTTGCAAAAGCAACGTGCACTGGTGTGCATCCCATACATCTTGTGCCATTAATGGCTTCTGCAAACACAAGCACAGCCACTTTGAAATCAGAACTTTCAACCATGTCTCTTTCCCTAACACCATGTTGTTGGAAAATGCCCTCACACCAGAGCTTTTGCCCAGTCATTGCTACGTGCCAACTGCACCTGCCCGTGATTAGGTTTTCCACACAACCCAGACTGAACACTTGCCTACCAATGCAGAGGTTCATACATAAGATATACTTTGGTGAATTCCCAAGACATGTGCTGCATCAACATCATCACATCTGGGTCTATTTTGAGAAGTGGCTGGATACGCACGCACCCGTGCATACAAGGCTCCACCATCCCTTGCACTGTTTCCAGATAAAGTGCAATTTTCAAAGATTGCACTGACGTTATCCTGTCAATCACAGTGCAATGTCAGCAGGTAAACAGAGCTATTGTTAGAGGCACTGCAAATTCTTTTTGTAATTCACAGATTGGCCACAATTGAGGATGTGGGCATATTGACAACACAAAAGCTTGCATTGCCCAAACCTTACTAGTAGAAAATCGGCCAAAGCACACAGGCCTAAAAATTGGGTACCATGTTATGCAAAAGACGTGCTCTAATTATGTACTGATTGCAAAATACACAACTCTGTCTGGTGAATGGTTGAAATCATGTAAAACTCTGTTCTTTGCCATGTTGAGCAAAGTTGTATGGTGGGCCACTTTTGCGTATTACACAGACCTCACAACCATGATTTTAGCAGTCATGCAACATCTTGCTCCAAGGCTCACGATTTTTGCACCATTTTGTCACGATTCTACACTACTGTGCACCATGTAAAGTGGACGAATTTTTTAACATCGCCAGTCCTGGTGATGGTATTTACTTGCAAAAATCCATTACAGCCACGATGCCAGGAGCCAAGCACTGTTGAGAACATTGATATTATTCTCTGAGTGGGAATTTCTTGCTGTCCTTGCTATTCTGAACGACGTGCCCTTCTGCTCTGGAGGTTTGGCTCAATTTTGTTTTCAATGCAGACCAAAAGCACACAGACAGATCCAATGTTCTTACAATGAAGAATTACCATTACATGATAAGAATATTGTGCAATTTGAAAAGCTTTCACATGTGCTTCTCAATTCCATGAGATGTGTCAATGTTTTTTGGATCCCATGGTGCAAGAAACCCAGCTCCAAGGACATTCATGAAGCTAAAGTTTGGGGTTATTGGAAAACCAGGCACTCAAAGAACACAGCATTTTCAGTGTTTGTTACACAAAGGAAGTCGGAAGTCTTTGGCATCTTGTGGATTAGCTGATGGAATGCAACATACTTGGGAGCAGCATGCTCTATGTCCAGCATGATTTTGTGCACTGATTCATTTGGTTTGGTTTGCAAAAGCAACGCGCATTGGTGTGTATCCCACATGCCTTGTGCCATTAATGGCTTTTGCAATCACAAGTACAGCCACTTTGCAATCAGAACCGTCAACCATGTCTCTTTCCCTAACACCATGTTGTTGGAAAATGCCCTCATGCCACAGCTTTTGCCCAGTCATTGCTACGTGCCAACTGCACCTGCCCGTGATTAGGTTTTCCACACAACCCAGACTGAACACTTGCCCACCAGTACAGAGGTTCATACGTAAGTTATACTTTGGTGAATTCCCAACACACGTGCTGCATCAACAACATAACATCTGGGTCTATTTTGAGAGGTGGCTGGATACACACGCACCCATGCATACAAGGCTCCACCATCAAGTGCACTGTCTCCAGATAAAGTGCAGTTTTTGAAGATTGCACTGACACTATCCTGTCAATCGCAGTGCAATGTCAGCAGGAAAACAGAGCTATTGTCAGAGGCACTACAAATTCTTCTTGCAATTCACAGATTGGCCGCAATTGAGGATGTGGCCATATTGACATCACAAAAGCCCGCATTGCCCAAACTTCACTAGCAAAAGATTGGCCAAAGCAGACGTCCTGGAAATCTTTTACCATGTTGTGCATGTAAAGGTCATTTGCCAATCATGTAATGGTCACAAAATACACAACTCCGTCTGGTACATGGTTGAAATCATGTAGAACTCTGTTCTTTACCATGTTCTGCATGGTTGTAAAATGAGCCACTTTCGTGTATTGCAGAGTGGAAGATTACACAATTTTACCAATCATACAAAATTTTGCTTCAAAGTGCATGGTTTTGACACAAATTTGTCACAATTTTGCATATCTGTGCACCATGCAAAGTGGACGAATTTTTACCATCATTAGACCTGGCGGTGGCATTCATTTGCAAGAATCTATTGCAGCCATGATGCCAAGAGCCAAGCATTGCTGAAATCATTGCCATTAGCCTCTGAATGAGGTTGCACTTCGTTGTCCTCGCTATTCTGAATGATGTGCCCCTGGCTTGCACTGGTGGTTTGGCACAATCTTGTTTCCAACACAGGAGAAAAGCACGCAGACAAATCCAATTTTTTGCACATGAAAATCACCAGTATACAACAAGAATATTACGTCATTTGAATATCTTTCACCTTTGTTTCTCAATGTAGCACTGCCACTGACGTGTCAGTGTCTTCTGTATCCCGTGGTGCAAAAAATACAGTTCCAAGGATATTCACAAAGCTAAAGCTTAGGAACACTGGAAAACCAGACACTTTAACAACACAGCATTTTCAGTGTTTGTCAGGCAGAGGAAGTCTTGGGCATCTTGCAGATCATCTGATGGAATGCAACGTGCTTGGAAGCAGTATGCTGTCCATCCAACATGGTTTTGCACACTGATTTTTGTGGTTCAGTTTGCAAAAGCAACACACATGGGTGTGAATCCCATATGCCTTGCACCACTAATTGCTTTTGCAAGTACAAGCACAAGCGCTTTGAAATCAGAACCGTTGACCGTGTCTCTTCCCATAACACCATGTTGTGGAAAAACTACCTGCATGCCATAGCTTTATCCAGTCATTGCTAGATGCTAACCTCACCTGCCGATAACTATGTTTTCCACACAACCCAGAATGAACATTTGCCTACCAGTATAGAGGTTCATATGCAAGACATACTTTGGTGGACTCACAACACACGTGCTGCATCAACATCATCACATCTAGGTCTATCTTGAGAAGTGGCTGAAACACACGCACCCATGCATACAAGGCTCCACCCCAAAAGCTGGCTTTGTTTCCTGATAAAGTGCAGCTCTCAAAGCTTGCAGAAATATTGCGCTGTCAATCACAATGCAATGTCAGCAGGAAGACAAGCCATTGTTGCAGGCACTGTAAATGCTTCTTGCAATTCGCAGATTGGCGAAAATGAGGACGTGACCATATTGACAACTCAAAAATCCAGGCCACACAGCCCTCACTAATAAAAAATCAGACAAAGCAGACGTCCTGGAAATTGTTTACCATGTTGTGCGTGTAAAGGTCATGTGCCAATCATGTAATGGTCACAAAATACGCAACTCTGTCTGGTACTGCCTGCGTCCGGAAATACATGAAACAGTTTGTTTAAGAGGCCATATTTATATCACAATCTTGTTAGATTTTCTTCAAAATTGGACCAAGGTACTGCCTACACACTTGATATATGCTGCCAAATTTTTATGGACAATAGATAAGTACCGGCTGCGTGGCAGTACTTTGAACCCTTGTGATTCAGGTCAAAAGGTCCAGGTTTCTCAAGGTCTGGCCGAACAGCCCCCAAACACAGGTCCTTGACCAGGTCGCCTTGCGAGTTAACCTAAACCTTAACCTAAAGCTTATGTTGCATGCAAATATCCAATGGCTAGTCTTTAGCCACCAGGAGACCGCTAGGCAGTGGGTGATCCCAGGCGTGTTGGTGTGCTGTTGTGGAAGATTGGGGGGGATTTCGAGCATCCATTGATGGCGGTACGCAAACATAGGTGCCAATTCTGTCAATCGTGCATTGCAAAGAGTGTCGATCTTTGCGCTAGAGCCCAAGCGCCGAGGCAACTCCCCCCTTCTGTTACTTTGAAGACCACTGGAAGGGGCATCACTCGTGCACCGGGCCTTCCTGGGTCTGGGGCGCTAGGTTTTGGTGGGGTGGGGGACTGACTGCGAATGTTCAAATTCTGGCGCTGAGTCGTTTGGTTTCAAAGTACAACCATATGCCTGAATCTTATTTTCTGTAGATAAAATTTTGACAGCAGTGACTAAGCATATAGTAGATACGCTGGTCCAATTCTGAAGGAAAAATAAAAAACACATGATAAAAAATATGGTCAGTCAACAAATTGTTTCATTTAATTCCGGACGGAGGAAGTACATGGTTGAAATCACATAGAACTCTGTTCTTGACCATGTTGTGCATGGTTGTAAGATGGGCCACTTTCGTGCATTAAACAGAGCTGAAGATTGCACAATTTTAGCAATCACACAAAATCTTGCTTCAAAGCGCACGATTGTTACAAGATTGTCACAAAAATAATCACCAATTTGCACGATTCTGCACCACAGAAATTGGAAGCATATTACCATCACCAGTCCTGGTGATGGCATTCATTTGCAAATATCAATTACAGCCATAATTCTGGGACCCAAGCATGGTTGAAACCATTGCCATTTACTTTTGAGCGAGGATGCCTTTGCTTGCCTTGCTATTCTGAATGATGCAACCCTGGCCTGCACTGGTGGTTTGGTGCAATCTTGTTTTCAATGCAGGCAAAAAGCACACAGACAGATCTATTTTTTTTGCAATGAAGAATTGCCAATATATGACAAGAATATTGTTTTTTCAGCGAGTTTCCACCCATGTTTTTCAATTTTGCAAGATGTGTCAATGTTTTGTGGATCACATGGTGTAAGAAACTTAATTCCAAGGATATTAAGGAGGCTAAAGTTCAGGGACATTGGAAAAACAGACACTTAAAGAGCACAGCATTTACAGTGTTTGCCAGACAGAGGAAGCCCTGGGCATCTTGTGGATTAGCTGATGGAATGCAGCATGCTTCGGAGCAGCATGCTCTTCATCCAACATGATGTTGCACACTGATTTCTGTGGCTTAGTTTGCAAAGCCATACCCTTTGGTGTGGATCCCATATGCCTTGTGCCACTAATGGCTTTTGCAAACACAAGCACAAGCATTTTGATATCAGAACCACCAACTATGACTCTTCCCCTAGCACCATGGACTAAGGAAAAAGAGCCAAGCAACATGTGTTCAAATGTGTACAAAATTTACGGTTTGGGTTATTTCTGTGTTCTTAACCTGCAGATCTTTGATCAAATGCGTTTTACATGTGTTCTCAAAAGTTTCACTTGGTCTTTCTTTGCTAGTAGTGTCGTGCAAAAATGCCTGCGTGTCACAGCTTTATCCAGTCATTGCCAATGCCAACCGCACCTGCCTGTGACTAGGTTTTCAACATAACCCAGAATGAACATTTGTCCACCAGCATAGAGTTTTATACGCAAGGCATATTTTGGTGGATTCCAACACGTTAGCTGCATCAACATCATCACATCTGGGTCTATCTTGAGAAGTGGCTGGGTACACACGCACCCATGCACGCACGGCTCCACCTTCACGACCATTGTTTCCAGATAAAGTGCAGTTTTTGAAGATTGCACTGACGTTGTCCTGTCAATTGCAATGCAATGTCAGCAGGAAGACAGAGCTATTGTCAGAGGCACTGCAAATTCATTTGTAAATCACAGATTGGCCAAAATCGAGGTTATGGGCATATTGATAATACGGAAGCCTGCATTGCCCGAACCTCAATAGTAAAATATCGGCCAAAGCACACGGTCTCCAAAATTGGGCACCGTGTTATGCAAAAGACGTGCTCCAATCATGTACTGATCACAAAACACACAGACCTGTCTGCTAAATGATTGAAATCGTGTAAAACTCTGTTCTTTACCGTGCCGTGCAAGGTTGTATGGTGGGCCACTTTTGTGTATTACAAAAACCTAAAAAACATGCGATTTCAGCAGTCATGTAAAATTTTGCTCCAAAGCACACGGTTTTTACACAACTCTGTCACGATTTTGCCCTGATACTGTGCACCATGTAAAGTGACGAATTTTTAACATCACCAGTCCTGGTGATGGCATTGATTTGCAAGCATCGATTACAGCCATAATGTCAGGAGCCAAGCACTGTTGAAACCATTGCCAGTAACTTTTCACCGAGGATACTTTTTGCTGTCCTTGCTATCCTGAATGATGCGCCCCTAGTTTGCTCTGGTGGTTTGGCACAATCTTGTTTTCGATGCAGGTCAAAAGCATGCAGACAGATCCAAAGTTTTCACAAAAAAGACTTACCATTACATGAAACTAATATTGTGTAATTGGGAAACCTTTCACATTTGCTTTTCAGTGCCATGAGATGTGTCAATATTTCCTGGATCCCATGGTGCAAGAAACCTAGCTCCAAGCATATTCATGAAGCTAAAGTTTGGGGTTATTGGAAAACCAGGCACTTAAAGAACACAGCAATTTCAGTGTTTGTTACACATAGGAAGTCTTTGGCATCTTGTGGATTAGCTGATGGAATGCAACATGCTTGGGAGCAGCATGCTCTCTGTTCAACATGATTTTGTGCACTGATTCGTTTGGTTTGGTTTGCAAAAGCAACGTGCACTGGTGTGCATCCCATACATCTTGTGCCATTAATGGCTTCTGCAAACACAAGCACAGCCACTTTGAAATCAGAACTTTCAACCATGTCTTTTCCCCTAACACCATGTTGTTGGAGAATGCCCTCATGCCACAGCTTTTGCCCAGTCATTGCTATGTGCCAGCTGCATCTGTCCGTGACTGGGTTTTCCACACAACCCAGAATGAACACTTGCCCACCAATACAGAGGTTCATATGTAAGACATACTTTGGTGGATTCCCAATGCGCGTGCTGCATCAACATCATCACATCTGGATCTATTTTGAGAAGCGGCTGGATACGCACGCACCCACGCATACAAGGCTCCACCATCACTTGCACTATTTCCAGATAAAGTGCAGTTTTCGAAGTTTGCACTGACGTTGTCCTGTCAATGACAGTGCAATGTCAGCATGAAAACAGAGCTATTGTCTGAGGCACTGCAAACTCCTTTTGTAATTCACAGATTGGGCACAATTGAGGATTTGGGCATATTGACAACACAAAAGCCTGCATTGCCCAAACCTAACTAGTAGAAAATTGGCCAAAGCACACAGGCCTCAAATTTGGGTACCGTGTTATGCAAAAGACGTGCTTCAATCATGTGCTGATTGCAAAATACACAACTCTGTCTGGTGAATGGTTGAAATCACATAACACTCTGTTCTTTGCCATGTTGTGCAAAGCTGTATGATGGGCCACTTTTATGTATTAAGCAGACTTGACAACCATGATTTTAGCAGTCATGCAACATCTTGCTCCAAGGCGCACGATTTTTGCACCACTTTATCACAATTGTACCCTACTGTGCACCATGTAAAGCGAACGATTTTTTGCCAGCACCAGTCCTGGTGATGGCATTTATTTGCAAAAATCCATTACAGCCACAACGGCAGGATACAAGCATTGTTGAAACCTTTGCCATTACCTCTTGAGTGAGGATGCTTTTTGCTGTCGTTGCTATTCTCAATGATGCGCCCCTAGTTTGCTCTGGTGGTTTGGCATAATCTTGTTCTCAATGCAGGCCAAAAGCACGCAGACAGATCCAAAGTTCTTACAATGAAAAATTACCATTACGTGATAAGAATATTGTGCAATTCGAAAAGATTTCACATGTGCTTCTCAATGTCTTGAGATGTGTCAATGTTTTTTGGATCCCATGGTGCAAGAAATCTAGCTCCAAGCATATTCATGAAGCTAAAGTTTGGGGTTATTGGAAAACCAGGCACTTAAAGAACACAGCAATTTCAGTGTTTGTTACACATAGGAAGTCTTTGGCATCTTGTGGATTAGCTGATGGAATGCAACATGCTTGGGAGCAGCATGCTCTCTGTTCAACATGATTTTGTGCACTGATTCGTTTGGTTTGGTTTGCAAAAGCAACGTGCACTGGTGTGTATCCCATACATCTTGTGCCATTAATGGCTGTTTTATTTGCACACAACCCAGAATGAACACTTGCCCACCAGTACAGAGGTTCATATGTAAGTTATACTTTGGTGAATTCCCAACACACGTGCTGCATCAACAACATAACATCTGGGTCTATTTTGAGAGGTGGCTGGATACACACGCACCCATGCATACAAGGCTCCACCATCAAGTGCACTGTCTCCAGATAAAGTGCAGTTTTTGAAGATTGCACTGACATTGCCCTGTCAACCACAGTGCAATGTCAGCAGGAAAACAGAGCTATTGTCTGAGGCACTGCAAATTCTTTTTGTAATTCACAGATTGGCCACAATTGAGGATTGGGCGTATTGACAACACAAAAGCCTGCATTGCCCAAACTTCACTAGCAAAAGATCGGCCAAAGCACACAGGCCTAAAAGTTGGGTACCGTGTTATGCAAAAGACGTGCTCTAATTATATACTGATTGCAAAATACACAACTCTGTCTGGTGAATTATTGAAATCGTGTAAAACTCTGTTCTTTGCCGTGCTGAGCAAAGTTGCAGGGTGGGCCACTTTTGTGTGTTATGCAGACCTGAAAACCATGATTTTAGCAGTCATGCAACATCTTGCTCCAAGGCTCACGATTTTTGCACCATTTTGTCACGATTCTACACTACTGCGCATCATGTAAAGTGGACGAAATTTTAACATTGCCAGTCCTGGTGATGGTATTTATTTGCAAAAGTCCATTACAGACACAATGCCAGGTTACAAGCATTGTTGAAACCTTTGCCATTACCTCTTGAGTGAGGGTGCTTTTTGCTGTCGTTGCTATTCTCAATGATGCGCCCCTAGTTTGCTCTGGTGGTTTGGCATAATCTTGTTCTCAATGCAGGCCAAAAGCACGCAGACAGATCCAAAGTTCTTACAATGAAAAATTACCATTACGTGATAAGAATATTGTGCAATTCGAAAAGATTTCACATGTGCTTCTCAATGTCTTGAGATGTGTCAATGTTTTCTGGATCCAACGATGCAAGAAACCTAGCTCCAAGGACATTCATGAAGCTAAAGTTTGGGGTTATTGGAAAACCAGGCACTTAAAGAACACAGCAATTTCAGTGTTTGTTACACAGAGGAAGTCTTTAGCATCTTGTGGATTAGCTGATGGAATGCAACATGCTTGGGAGCAGCATGCTCTCTGTCCAACATGATTTTGTGCACTGATTCGTTTGGTTTGGTTTGCAAAAGCAACGTGCACTGGTGTGTATCCCATACGTCTTGTGCCATTAATGGCTTTTGCGAACATAAGCACAGCCACTTTGAAATCAGAACTTTCAACCATGTCTCTTTCCCTAACACCATGTTGTGGGAAAATGCCCTCACACCACAGCTTTTGCCCAGTCATTGCTACGTGCCAACTGCACCTGCCCGTGATTAGGTTTTCCACACAACCCAGAATGAACACTTGCCCACCAGTACAGAGGTTCATATGTAAGTTATACTTTGGTGAATTCCCAACACACGTGCTGCATCAACATCATCACATCTGGGTCTATTTTGAGAAGTGGCTGGATACGCACGCACCCACGCATACAAGGCTCCACCATTAGTTGCACTATTTCCAGATAAAGTGCAGTTTTTGAAGATTGCACTGACGTTGCCCTGTCAATCACAGTGCAATGTCAGCAGGAAAACAGAGCTATTGTCAGAGGCACTGAAAATTCTTTTTGTAATTCACAGATTGGCCACAATTGAGGATTGGGCGTATTGACAACAGAAAAGCCTGCATTGCCCAAACTTCACTAGCAAAAGATCGGCCAAAGCACACAGGCCTAAAAGTTGGGTACCGTGTTATGCAAAAGACGTGCTCTAATTATATACTGATCGCAAAATACACAACTCTGTCTGGTGAATTATTGAAATCGTGTAAAACTCTGTTCTTTGCCGTGCTGAGCAAAGTTGCAGGGTGGGCCACTTTTGTGTGTTATGCAGACCTGAAAACCATGATTTTAGCAGTCATGCAACATCTTGCTCCAAGGCTCACGATTTTTGCACCATTTTGTCACGATTCTACACTACTGTGCATCATGTAAAGTGGACGAAATTTTAACATTGCCAGTCCTGGTGATGGTATTTATTTGCAAAAGTCCATTACAGACACAATGCCAGGTTACAAGCATTGTTGAAACCTTTGCCATTACCTCTTGAGTGAGGATGCTTTTTGCTGTCGTTGCTATTCTCAATGATGCGCCCCTAGTTTGCTCTGGTGGTTTGGCATAATCTTGTTCTCAATGCAGGCCAAAAGCACGCAGACAGATCCAAAGTTCTTACAATGAAAAATTACCATTACGTGATAAGAATATTGTGCAATTCGAAAAGATTTCACATGTGCTTCTCAATGTCTTGAGATGTATCAATGTTTTTTGGATCCCATGGTGCAAGAAACCTAGCTCCAAGCATATTCATGAAGCTAAAGTTTGGGGTTATTGGAAAACCAGGCACTTAAAGAACAGAGCAATTTCAGTGTTTGTTACACAGAGGAAGTCTTTGGCATCTTGTGGATTAGCTGATGTAATGCAACATGCTTGGGAGCAGCATGCTCTCTGTCCAACATGATTTTGTGCACTGATTCGTTTGGTTTGGTTTGCAAAAGCAACGTGCACTGGTGTGTATCCCATACGTCTTGTGCCATTAATGGCTTTTGCGAACACAAGCACAGCCACTTTGAAATCAGAACTTTCAACCATGTCTCTTTCCCTAACACCATGTTGTGGGAAAATGCCCTCACACCACAGCTTTTGCCCAGTCATCGCTACGTGCCAACTGCACCTGCCCGTGATTAGGTTTTGCACACAACCCAGAATGAACACTTGCCCACCAATGCAGAGGTTCATACATAAGATATACTTTGGTGAATTCCCAAGACACGTGCTGCATCAACATCATCACATCTGGGTCTATTTTGAGAAGTGGCTGGATACGCACGCACCCGTGCATACAAGGCTCCACCATTCCTTCCACTGTTTCCAGATAAAGTGCAATTTTCAAAGATTGCACTGACGTTATCCTGTCAATCACAGTGCAATGTCAGCATGAAAACAGAGCTATTGTCTGAGGCACTGCAAATTCTTTTTGTAATTCACAGATTGGCCACAATTGAGGATGTGGGCATATTGACAACACAAAAGCTTGCATTGCCCAAACCTCACTAGTAGAAAATCGGCCAAAGCACACAGGCCTAAAAATTGGGTACCATGTTATGCATGGCAAATATGTGCTCCAATCATGTGCTGATTGCAAAATACACAACTCTGTCTGGTGAATGGTTGAAATCACGTAACACTCTGTTCTTTGCCGTGTTGTGCAAAGTTGTATGATGGGCCACTTTTATGTATTAAGCAGACTTGAAAACCATGATTTTAGCAGTCATGCAGCATCTTGCTCCAAGGCGCACGATTTTTACACCATTTTATCACGATTTTGCACTACTGTGCACCATGTAAAGCGGACAATTTTTTGCCACCACCAGTCGTGGTGATGGCATTTTATTGCACACGCATGCACGCACGCACGCATGCATGCACGCACGCACGCACGCACGCACGCACACACATGTGCAAACCAAGCTCCACCATGACGTCCATTGTTTGCTGACAACGTGCAGTTTTTGAAGCTTGCAGTGACGTTATCCTGTCAATCACAATGCAATATCAGGAGGAACACAAACCCATTTTCAGAAGCACTGTAAATTCTTCTTGTAATTCACAGATTGGTTGCAATTGAAGATGTGGCTTCATTGAGAACACAAAACCCTGTGCCTTCCAGCTCTCTGTGATAAAATTTTGGCCGAAGCACATGGTTCTGAAAATTGTGTATCACGTTGTGCATGTAAAAATCGTGTGGTAATCACAGAAAATACACATCTGTGCCTGGTACATGGTTGAATTCATGTAGAATTCTGTTCTTCACCATGTGCATGGTTGTAAGGTAGGCCAATCTTGTGTATTACAAAGAGCCAAAAACTGCATAACCTTAGCAGCCATGCAAAATCTTGCACCAAAGCGCACAAGTTTTTACACGTGTTTACTTGATTGTTTCCCGATAAGATGTGGTTTTCGAAGTTTGCAGTGACTTCGCCCTGTCAATCACAATGCAATATCAGCAGGAAGACATGGCTGCTGTCAGCAGTGCTGCAACTTCTCCTTGTGATTCAGAGATTGGACGCAATTGAGGATGTGGCCATATCGACAACAAAAGCTGCATCACCCAGCGCTGGTGATCCAATTCATTTGAGAAAATTCATGACAATCACGACACCGTGAGCCAAGGATTGTTGAAACCATTGCCTTTGGACTCTGAGTGGGGATGCTTTCTGCTGTCCTCACCGTTCTTGGCAATATACTTGTGAATCAAACTGGAGGTTTGGTACAATCTTGTTTTGGATAAAGGCAAAGAAGTCCAGACAATTTCAGTTTTGAAATCTAGAAATTAACAAGACAAGAATATTGTGCCATTTTGACAGCTTCAATTGTTGTTTCTAAATGACACAAGATGGGTTGGTGTTTTCTCTATCCCATGGTGCAATAAACTTAGTTGCAAGGATATTCGGAAAGTTTGAGTTCCAAGACATTGGAAAAACAGACACTCAAAGAGTACAACATTGCCAGTGTTGGTCAGATGAAGAAAGTCTTGGGCATCTTGTGGATTAGCTGATGGGATGCAGTATGCTCTCCATCCACAATTCATCTGCAGCATTCAGGCAATTACTGTGTACCATTTCCAGCATGGCTTTGCACACTGTCTTGCGTGGCTTAGTTTGCAAAAGCAACACAAAGTGGTGCGGTTCCTGCATGCCTTGTGGCACAAATGCCTTCTGGAGACACAAGCACAAGCACTTGCAAACACAGTGGCTGGCCACCTTTCTTCTCCCAACACCATGTTGTAGAAAAATTTATGTATACCACCATTTCACGCAGTTATCGCTAACCGCACACCACACCTGTGTGTGACTAGGTTCCCCCCCCAGCCCAGAAGATTGCTTGAACACTAGTATAGATTTCATGTGGAAGACATACTTTGGTGCATCCAATACATGTGTTGCATCAACATCAGTACATCTGAGTCTATCTGGGGAAGGTGTTGGAGACACGCGCACCAAGGCATACAAACAAAGCTCCACCAAACTAGTTGGCATTGTTTCCTGATAGAATACAGTTTTCAAAGCTTGCAGTGGCATTGTCCTTCAGTTGCAATGCAATATCAGCAGGGGAATAGAGCTCTTGTCATAATTGCTGCATCTTCTTTTTGTTATTCAGAGATTGTTTGCAATTGAGAATGTGGCCATATTAACAACACAATAGCTGCATGACCCTACCCTAGTAGTGGATTGCACTTGCAAAAGATGACTGGAATCGTGACACCACATGCTCAGTTCCATTGAAGCTGCTTTCAAGAGCCTCTGGCTCAGAGGCTCAGAGCTAGGGCATTTGTCTTAGTCCCCACTATTTATAGCAATACATACTTGACCTGCGCTACAATGTAATTCAGGATGTGCAAAAAAGGATACAATGAGACGTAGGTCATATAAATCGAACAATTACACATATCTAACAAGAAGATGATGTTCTAGGATACAGTGTTCTTGTTTTGAAAGTAATTTGGATTCAGAATGCTATCAGGAATCCATGTGGCAAAGAGTTTGGTGAAGAAGCAAATAAGATGTTTGACTGCAAGTGAGGATGCTGCATTGATTTTGGTATGCTTGTTGTTGAATTGACACGGGGTGGGGGTGGGGTTGGGGGTTGGGGTGGGGTGTTGGGGGCTCCAGACCTGTGATGCTGAGATTATGCAATTGACGCAGAATCGACATAAGGAGGGAAGGTGCCCAAAAGTACCACTGGTAAGCAGCAAACAGCCTGTGACATGTTTGTTAACCTATGATGGATCAACTTGCAGCCATTGGGAGTGCCTGTCAGACTTGTAATGGCATTTAGAATCCCAAAGCTACTCAAAACCACTGAAATCAGAGCAACTTTGATTGTTGTATCTCTTTAAAAACACCTGGAATTTGAATACCACTGTTAAGTAATGCCGCTGAGTTGTTCCGGCTTTGGCAAAGGGTTTGGTGCTAAAGAGGGGGTGGGCTCTGAGTTTAATGTCAAATTGATGCTAAACGTACCAAAATTGACACAACATCTTCCTGAGAATACACAAGAAACTCAAGCTCTAAGTTACAAGCTGAACTTCTTGGGTATTCTTGCAATTGAAATTGTTGAGTGTGCATTTCAAAACTTCTGACACATTAGAAACTATCAAACCATAGCATTTGGGCATCGCAAATGCTTACCACATGAAAGGCTCAGGCATCACATGCATTCGCTGTGACATGCCAGAGTTCCTTGGATGAAGGCTTTGGCATCAATATGAATTCATAGGAAGTATATAACATGTCTGGAAGTAATGAATTCTCAATCCATTCTGCATTTACAGTATTTTGATGATGATTTTTGAGTTTCTTCGATGATATTTTGCACACTGCCCTATGTGGTTCAAGCAGGACAACAATAAAAAATAGTTTGTGCTCTTGGCACTTTGTGTAATGGTACCACTTCTTGGGAACACGAGTAATGGTACTCCCTAGTGAAAATGTTTGGCCACGTCTCTTATTTCAACATTGCATTATTGAAGATGCGCAATTGCTCATGGCAGCGATTCCTTGTTGCATGTAAAAAAATGCTCGTGACTACATTTTGCTCCCACAAATCGGACAGCTTTCTTCCCCACTACACTGCTATAGAATGGAAGAAACTAATATGACAAAAGTATTTGAAAGTGTTTCCAAAACACGCATTGCATCAATGTTAAAGCACGGTGTTTATCAAGGAGAAAATGAAAGCATACACACCACTGTGTACACAGCTCCACCAAAGTAGCTGGCGTTGTTTCCCCAAAAAATGCCATTTGCAAAGCGCGTGGTCACATTTTGCTGTCAAACACAAATGCAATGTCAGTAGGACAAATGTCTGATGTGCCTCAAATTCTATTGTAGTTCAGAGTGCGGCATTGTGAGTATGTGAATGTATGAATACGTTGCCATGCTGCTGACACAAAAGCTGCTCCATACAACGCTGGTGACGTGCTTCATTTGCAAAGATGCTACAATCATGAAAAAATTATATCGTGATTGCAATACTTACAATGGCGCTCGACTCATTATACAATATAATCATTCAAGTGCCATTGTAAGTACTGTCACTGACCTCTGAATTAAGGCCCTTTGGCAGTCCTTGGTCTTATTGGCAATACATGTCTGATCTGCGCAACATGGTTGGATGCAATATCGTGTTTGGCTGTAAGCAAACGGACATAGGCACAATTAAGTCTTACAAACAAGGAAGTACTGACACCCATCTGGAACATCATGCCTTTTGTTAGTTTTTGCCGCTGTCTCTGAATTTGATGGAAATTAACCATGTTTACAGAAACTCCTGTGTCAGGAGGCCCAATTGCAAGGATAGTCAAGAAGCTAAATTTATAGAATACAAGAAACAACAATGTGCATAGCTCTTTCAGCACTGTCAGACTTTTCAGACGAAAAGAAATTTTAGGCATCATGTGTTTTGCTGATGGCATTTAATATGTTTGACAGTAACATGGTCATTCATATTGCATTTGAGCTGTTTGAGAGGTTGTTTGAGACTTTCTTCAACAGAAAATTGCGCTGTCTTCTGTTGTTTGCTTACAAAGACTCTCAAAGGCATTGTGACTTCTCCACGCCTTATGACATGGTACTTCTCCCTGGCCACAAGAGCACTGGCCCTTTCTAATCAATACACTTGGCAGCGTGTCTTCTGCCAGCATTGTGTTATTGGTTGGTGGCTTTCACACCCACTTGGGTTGCGTTTACAACCTCAGGTCACTTGGTTCACACTCCACTGCCCACTTTGTTGTGAATGTTGGCAAACCTCACAAGACACCAGGCAAACGAGATGATAATCACATGCATCAAGAGTTTGCCCTTGGTACAAGGGGTCTGTGTCTTGCATCACAAGGCATGGCATGTCTCCAAAGGGGTTAACTTGGTGCAACCCCTCCTTGTTCTCAAACTGTGTCTCTAAGGTCTCTCGAAGTAAGCATGCTCTCACTTGGCCAGATAGTGTGTACTGGGCTCTGTGTGGCCCGTGCTTGATGGCCACTATGTGCGCAGTCCCATTCAGGGTTGCACGTCATACTTGGGGAGGCAAGGATGCGAGAGAGTTTCAAAACAATCAATTTACAATGGCACTACTGCCAAGAGCTCTTACATTAAGTGGGACATAATCAGTAAGCTCATTCATATTCATTAAGCTCATTATCTCTCAAATCGCCTCTCGTTTGGTAAGGCATGCCTGGGACCTACGCATGGCCTTGCTTTGCTTGGCCCGTGCTCTGGACCCTCCGATACCTCACAGGACTTGGCCACACAAGCAGTTTACCACAACAAATCATCCACATCATTACCACAATGGCATTGGGCTATTGACGTGCTGCAACACTGCCACAATGGTTTGCACCATGCTATGTGCAAGCTTGGATTGATTGATGCACGAGCATATCAAGTACTGCCGGGTCAACAATAATATGTAAATATGAGCATCTTGTCCACAACTATGTAAGCGCGATTCCCATTGATCAGATCGTTCTGTCTATATGTTACCCACATGGCTTCTTGGGAATGCGCCAAATATCTCTTGATGAATTCGTACGATCAGCAATCATGATGGAAATCACACTCACCCGAACATAGATGGCACCTCCAAGAGTGGGGGCAATGTTATTTGCAAAAGTGCAATTGGTGATATGAAGTTCTGCACCTTCCTGTTCAGAAATTGAACACACATACAGAATATGTGATGTTCAACCCACCCCTTTAATTACACAACCAACAATCTTAGTAATGATTTGCTGCCCAGTGTTATGTGCAATTTCTAATGACCAGAACACTGTGCATTACTTTGGGAGCCTTTGTTCTTCTTCTTGAAAAACACATATAGGAAAGACAATCTCTGCAAGAGTTGCTTGCCATAATTGAGTTTCTTACTCAAAACAGAACAGATAATGGAAGTATTGAATAAGAGAAACTGTAGCCAACAGCTGATTGGTGTCACTAGATAACATTGGCAGTGGGTGCACATGGTTGGCACAAGCCAGCTCACTACAAGCCAGCTCGCTACAAGCCAGCTTGTTGCCAAGTGACAAAGTCAATAATTGTTTTGCAAAAATGCTGTGCAACAACCCTGTAAAACTTTGCATATGTCAGTTCCAATTTGCAAAGAAAGAACTGTCCATTGCTGCTTCTGGCAAGGAGCATTAACCACCCTGCCAACATTGGTAAGAAGGCAGGGGCACCTGGGGGGGCAGTGGGGGAGGGGATAGGAGGTGATACCTTGAATTATTCAACCCTGCTGCTCAGTAATATGATGGTTAGCCATTTTTGCAAAGAAATCAATATTGCTTTGGAAAAAACATGCAAACCAAAGAGCACAGTGGTGAAATTTTGTGATGTGCAAGGTCAGAATATACTATATTGTATGTGCTTTGAAAAGAACTGATGCAGTGCGCACTCCTCAGAATGTGAAGACACGTGCATGCTGTGCAAGACAATGCAATGCTCAGATTATCAATCCAGCTCTTACCTCTGCATAGATGGCGCCACCATTGGTATCCACTGTTTTCCCATTTACTGTGACCTCCTTTCCCAGCATTTTGGATCCTTTCAGTGCTTCACCATTGTCCACAACCTCATTTTGCACGAAGCTGCTATTTCTGATGCCCAAATTTGCAGCACGCATTCGAATAGCGCCTCCCTCTAGAGAGGCTCTGTTGCCCTTGAAAGTTGTGTTAGTGATTGAAACTTGAGCACCAGCTTCAATGTTCAAGGCTCCTCCAGAAGTACCAACATTCTCTTGAAATAGAGAGTTTTCCAGCTGCAGATGACACCCTGATGATACACGAATGGCTGCCGTTCCATTGAGATTAGCATTGGCTATAAATTTTATTTTATTCATTTTGATGGGCAGATCTCCAGAGGAACAGTCTGATACCAGCATCAACGGCTCACGTACTGCCGAGCTACAGTTGGAGAAAGTCATGTCCCTCAGTGATACAGCTTGTGACCTGAGAAGGAGATCAGTACAAATGTCAATATGAGCAAAATGAGAGTTTGAATTTGAGATGTTGCTAATGCTTGAACTTCAACACAAGGCACATAATGTGATGTCAGAAAAGTAATATCTATTGCACCTGCATACACAGCAGGATGCCCTGCAATCCATTACAACATGATTAGTCACCCAATTTCAAACTACTACATATTAGCAGTATACTGAAATGTACATATTAGTACAACGATATGGTGAAAAAATGCAGTAGTTCTGAAGTATGCAAGAGCAATTGAATATGCATGGATTCACCAAGTTGCAATGTGCAGCTTATATGTGCAGATGCGCTTTTCAATGCAGACAAACCCAATATTCAGTTTTGTACTTCATCTATCCTAAATTTAATGAAACAATTTGTTGAGAGACTGAATTTGTGTTGAGCCCTTGTTTTTTCTTGAAAATGCAATGCAACACCTATCATACATGTAGTAGTTGCTGCCAAAATATCAGAGGTAACAATTAGGTACACTGCATTTGGTAGTGCATTGAACTTGCACCACTCCAGTCCAAAATTTGGTCCTTCCTGCTTGCCAAAAAATAGGTTGCTGGGTCTGAGATGGCCCAGCACACAAGTGTAGACCCTCTTTCTGAATTTCAAGGCACTGGAAGGGTAGAGCAGCCAACCTTCCTCAGGTTCTAGTGCAACGACTGGCACCCATCAAGATGGACAACTGGCAGAGATTGAGCATGGCTGCCCATCCCACCATCATGGGCTTGCGGAAATCCCTGCCACCATCCATGGCAAGACAAGGACACATCTGGCATCTGCCATTACCATTGCCAACAGGTCTCCTGGTGTCTAGAGACTAGCCACAAAACTGCTGCATCCACCAAACCCTCTTTGTTTATTGTTGATCTCCAATTAACGGCATGTTTTGTGCAAGGAACACCTACCCACAAAAGGACATCAATTCCATCAAACATGTCTGATGGAAAGTGTTGATATTGCACTAGAGACCCCAGGTGGTGCACGGTGATGCTGTTCCACAAGGACAGTGTGCAAATCTCTTGCAGCAATGTCCTTCAAGGTGGCTTGAAGGGCACTCGAAGTGCTCCTTGTGGCCTATGCCAGGCACAGCTGCTTCCAGCAATCTTTTTGCTGCTATGTAGTGAATTGACAATCGCATCTCTCCAAACTTTTTGTGGTGGCCCAGCGCTTGAGGCCACACCATCTATGTTAGTAGTGCCATTAAAAATCCTGTGGTTGTGTAGTTCGCCAATTTCTCAGCTTTAGATCCGAATCTAAAACGCAGAATGGGCTGTCCAATCTACGGTCACGATTGACAACCGAGCGGTACAGAACTCGGTTCTGTGCCCTCTGCACTTTGAGAGGAACACCTCCAACCTGCAGCCCCAGCCACAGACATCCACTCTTTGCTGCATGCCAACAGCCACAAAGCGACCTGGCAGAGCGGCATTTTTGGGGGGGTTGGGAGGGGCAGCTTGAGAAAATTGGGTTTGTCAGAAAAATCCTGTTGGTTAAAAGTACAGCCATTTGGATAACACTCATCCGTTCTTCACAGAATTTGGCAGTGTGTACCAGCATGACTTGGGGTGCGCTAATTAAATTCTGAAGCAAATTGACAAGAGGTTGATGAAAATGCGGCCATGCAAACAGATTGTTTCATAAAATTTGGGACAGAGGAAGTATTCATTTGTGATATCCTTATGACACAGCTATTGCTAAGAATGGCCCTCTGTCAACGAGAAAGACCACAGCGCACCGGATGTCAAAGATCACTCCTTCAGGTGGGCAAGCAAATTGAACCTCAGCCCCACCGACGCCTTCCATCTTCAAAGGCTTGCTGACCGTTATGGCAGTTGCAGTCTGTACATTTTGCAACTTGAAAAGGACAGTGTCATTCGGCTGGGCACAGTTCATAAAGAACTGAACATCATTGCCAGTCATTGCCAAAGCCTCTTCTGTGACAAGGATGGTCCCATGCAATGATGCACCACTTCTGAACGACTCGCACTTAGGCTGGTTTCCACCATCTGGAGGCAAAACACACAAAGGCACCTATAAAAAGCACTATCAGCAAATATAACATATAAATATGTGCACATATACTTGCATCCATTGAAGCAATCAACCTGTTCATTAGAAAAACATTCAGCAGCAAATGCAACTGGGTACACACTTCAGCATCGAAAGCTGCTGGACCCTATAATATGTGTGCCTGTTATTGCCTAAACTTTGGTGACTGAGTCGAGTATTCACACAAGCAATGCTGGCTAGTGTCAGATTCTGGCTGCAAGAATGACTGATCATTGGCTTCCTAATTGAGTTTACAAAGGCAGCAAGAAAATCATATTTCAATTCCTTCTATTGGCCAGGTCACAGATATGCCACGAACACAACAAAGAAGAGCAACAGCAGCCATATGTTACTCACATGGATATCTATGGATATATTAGAATTTACTAGTAAAAAACAGGCTAAATGACACAGTCTTGACAAGGTCTGCTCCAAATCCAATAGTGTGCTTTCGGCAAATGTGGTCCCAAAACTACACAGTTAGTACACACATTGACACAGTTTTAATCATGCATCCTAGGAAATTGTGTAGTCTACACAGCTGTCTGAGGGTACATGGTTGAAACTATATCAATGTGTATACTAACTGTGCAGTTTTGGGTTTTACCAACACCTGTCAGGCTGTGTCGGCCCCAGTGATTGGTAGCTGATCGAGGGAGCTGGGTCTTGCAGCATAGTAGCTGTGCAACAGCTCACAAAATGTTAGAAGGTGAGGCAATGCCAGGCTGCAAGTGCCTTGGAAGCATCAAAATACTTTGTAGATGACTTTGTAGAATACTTTGTAGATATTCAATAACAGACCGTGTTGCAATGTTGCTGAAATTGCAGCACATCTTTTTGGCATTCATTCAGCAAAGTTCATTTGATAAAGTTCATTATGATGTGGTATATAGGCATGACTATTTTTGCATGGATGTTGGCTATCTCTGTATGGAGATGCCTATGCTGTTGGTGGATGCAGCTTTGGAGCAGAGTGGAGGGCGTTTTGGCATTGCACAATGATAAATACATTTGAGGTGGCTATCATTGTTATTAATTCTAATTGCACTGATCCACGCTGACTGCTTTTTCAAGCCAACTACAAAATTTTGGTAGAACTAGGGTTAACAGACCAGGCAATGATGCTACACTTCTTCCAATGCCTGGTGTTCTGCAAATGACCAGAGGCTTGTAGCTCTCCTGATTGGTAAAGTGAGTTGGACAACAACAACCAATGTTAACTGTCCATGCAACATGTGGAGGTGTGAAAATTTGAGCTATCAGAGAGGACTAACACACATTTGATAGATCTAGATTAGGTTGAGGCAGACATTGAGAGATTTTTCCATGCAGCTGCCCTTTTGGAGAGAATTCCAGCATTGCATATGACCAAGACACAGGTCAAGCTGGAACAGGATTTTGGTGACAAAATATTGGCGCAGTTGAAGACGGAGCAGCCATATGATGAGATTAATAATAGACTAGCAGACCCCGAAACCCCACCTGCATGGATCCAAGAGGAATACGTTTTTGAGCTTCAAGGAAATCTATTGAAGATCCATTGTCCATACCAAGATGATGAGATGGATCAGGAACTGCCCGAGAAAAGGCCCAGCCTCAAGGGACGTCCCCAGGGATGGTGGGGACGTCCCCGGGGACGCCCCCAGAAGGAGAGGGGAAAGAGGGGCCATCCCCGACTTCCGTCCCCAGCTGGCAGAGTGATTCCATCCCAAGCGTCCCCACACACCCATGTCCCTAGACGTCCCCAGAATCTGTCACCGCCCAATGGCACAGTGCCGTCCCCAGTGTCCCCACAACCCCATGTTGCCGGGCGTCCCCACTAGAGCCAGGGGCCTCAAGAGCCCCCCAATTGGAGAGGCGTCCTTCCCCATGTCCCCGCGTCCCCACGTCCCCGCGGATGCCAAGGGCCTCAAGAGCCCCCCAATGGGAAGGGGGGTGGGGGGTTGGGGGGGGGGGCATCCGTCCCTGCGTCCCTGTCCCGTGGGGGACAGAGACCTCAAGGGCCCCCCAAGGGAAGGGGGGGGATGGGGGGAGAACCGTCCGTCCCTGTGTCCCCGCATCCCCACATCACCACGGGGGGCCCTTGAGGTCCGTGCCCTCCCGTGGGGACGTACGGGACATAGGGACGTGGGGACGGACATCTCCCCCTCCCCCCCTTGGGAGGCCCTTGAGGCCCTAGGCTCAGT
>CAJHUC010002178.1:0-59988 GCA_905146915.1 Ostreobium quekettii
CAGCCCGGGCCCGCGACCCCAGCGACGTCGACTCTCACCGATTCTTTTGCTCCTTTCCATCCCAATGCGCGTTGTTGCAGCGGATGCGTTGCGGGGTCTCCGCGGCGAGACGACAGCTCAGGCCGTGGGCGGCCAGCGCAAGAATTTGTTCTTCCGCCGCGGACAGCGCGTGCCTTTGCCGTTGCTTGCCCTTCCAATTGTCCAGCCCACAGCTGCTCTTCTTCCACGAGGAGCATGTGCTCGGCGTCAGGGTGGTCTCGTGCGGTGTTTAGTGAATTCTGGAGCGCCACCCTGCGCAGAGAATTGTCTCAGAAACTATCCACAGGGCCCTGATACCCATTTTTACGGCCCGTTCCCTCTATAACACCCCCATTCCTCGCCAGACTATCAACTCCCAGGTGTGTCAGGGATCGCTTTGGCTCCTTTCTCAGCAACTTGGATAGGATGTCATGCCCTGTGGCCGTCTTCCCACCTCATTGACTCACTGCGCACGTGCACTGGCCCACAATGCTGACCTGCTGTGCATGTGCGTTGATGCCGATCATGTGCATTGCAGGCTGAAGGAGGGGGGCAAGGGTGACCATCATGGCATTGGGCAGGAGCAGGTTTTTGCCATTCTGCCTGGCAGTCTTGACACTGACCTGCAGTCTGGCTGTGGGAGCCAGGGAGGTAGCCCTTGGAGGTGAGCGGCAATGGTGTCAGAGCGGAGCAGGACACTGAATTCCTCACAGAGAGCGGCTGGCAGTTGCTTCTCAGGCATGAAGATGCCTCTGAACAAAATGCTGCTATTGTGGAGAGAGCCACACAGTGCTGTTGGCACAGGAGGGTGCCCCATAAGGTTAAAGCCTGTGGGTGCAACATGCATGAGGAAGAGAAGGGGGGGAGGAGGCCCAGCCATCCTCTGTGACATCCTTTCATGGTGTTAAATGCACGATCTGGGGAGATTGCTCATCGCAGAAATGGTTGAGCAGCAATGGTTGAGAGGCTCTTGTGGAGCCCATGACAGTTGATAGAGAAATAAATCTCTGATGGTATGACAACAAGTCACAGCACAGAACAGCACATACAGCAACACAGCGTGTACTTAGCAAGGCAGATTGGATGGAAGCCCCCAGCTGTTTGCTTGGTCTGTTGTTGCGTACTGCAGCAGTGTTTTGGGTGCATTGTAGTTTCTTCCACACAAAGCAAGAGAAGGTTGCACCAGTCCTTGTTGCTCATTAGTCTGTGAATATGTGATTTTCAGGTGATTCAGAAGCAGCTCAATGGAGGGCAGGAATGAGAAGGTTGACACAAGATGGAACCCAGGGGCAAATCGCGGTGTGTTATTTGGCTGCCAGCAAGTGATGCATAGTCAAGTGATGCGGTGGCAGACTAACATCTTGCTGTGTGGCAAGAGACTAGGCACAAGGCACACAGTGCTGCACTAAAGCACAAGGACTAGTGCTGCATTAAAGTGCAAGCCACATAGTACGGGACAAATAAAGGAGAAAGCAGTGAACTAGATTGTGTTTAAGTTTCCAAAGTGTTTTTGAGTAGGCACAGCCCATCAAGAAGTGAACTTAACCAAGAATAAATAGACACTGGACTCTCACAAGGTACTGGGCACATGACTGTATTTGCAACCACATTTGGGCACACGCTTGAAACCACCCCTGCAAACCAGGGGCCATCCTTCCTCAGAAAGAAATGTAAAGATAAATCCTGGCACAGTATCGGACCACACTGGATTGTGCACCGGAATGTTGAAACCATTTGAGTAGCTCTACAGAATTTCGGTGGAGCGCTTGCAACAGCAAGTTGTGGCATTGGAAATGTCAGGACATGGTCTTCCTTGTAGTATCTTGTGATGTTGTCAACATTTTATGCTTGTGTGTGAGTTGACGATGGTTGGAAGAATGAGCAAAACCTAAACCTGGCTGCAAGGTTGAACATCTGACAACTTGACATCTGCACACCTGGCACCTGATCTCTAATCGTGTGGTGTAGCTGTGGATTCCACACAGTGTGGAATAGAAGCCCCTAAAAAGCTGATGCTAGATCCGCATCATCTCCTACAAGTCAGAGCAGAAACACACAGTGGCCATTTTTAGGCTTGTCGTCTCTTCATCTGGCATGTTGGCCTGCTGACACTACCACATCTTGATGTCATTGCCAATCCATCATCGTGGTTTTGGCTCCTTGAAAGGGACAAATTCTCTCAGGAAGCTTTCTTTATTCAAAAATGTTATTTGATGCTTAGAAACCCAGTTGCTGCCTCGTCCTGACAGAAGATTCTTGATGGGCTTGTCGCAAGAAGGCAGGGCAAACGATCAGACTCTGTCCTAGGTTCTTGGCACCGCCCTGGCACTTGTGCCTGCCACTGTGGCCGATTGTCAGTGTGCTCTGACCGGTTGAAACTTTGCGTGAGCAATGCCTCAACTGCCGGCGATCCCTCAACCTAGCCCAGGATATCAATCTGATTTGAAACCAAAACGGGGATCAAAACTTGGCCACAGATGAGGTGCGTGTACACCTAATTGTTGTCTTTGTGACACTTTGGAAAACCGCCACACAACAGGTGCCCTGCCCATAGTCTTTGCTCTGGACATTTGTACAATGCCCATCCTGTACTGCAGTTGTGTGTCTTGGGCGCAGCAAGAACAGCATGCGGCAAGTAGAATGTTGAATTCAATACACTTGCATGCCCTAAAGATGACAAGTCCAAAGGATCAACAGATATCCATGCCTAGACCTAGCCCGAAATCATATTGCTGATTGAAACCCAAATCTGAACGCATCTTCACCTTGCTGCAAGGCCAGTGATGTACTTCAAGTATTGTACTTTGGCGATTGGAATCAGAGAGATGAACCCAACCTAAAGTTTGGTTTTAAGACCTGATTGTGGACTTGAACATGAAGAGCTTATTTGTTGCAGGAGTGGGTTGACGCGCCATGCGGTCGGTTCCCGTACATGGCTTCCCTGCGAACGATGACAGGCGAACACCAGTGTGGGGGGGTGTTGGTGGACAAGAAGTGGGTGCTCACTGCTGCGCACTGTGTGGACAACTCTACGGCATTGTACCCATCGCATGCGGTCTTGCTAGGACTCTGCAATGGGGATGAAGACAAGGGTACAGAGGCCTCTGGCCGCGTTGTTGAGGTGTGTGCAGAGAGGACTTAGGCAGTATAGCTGAAGGGGCGTAGGCGCGCTGTCTTGGAGGGAATCTGCTGACTCTGGACACTCGAACTTGTCTGTGTCAAGTGCAAAACCTTTTGGCAGCCCGGTGCTTGGATTATTGCTGTCACAATTGCCATAGTTCTGCATCAATTGTGTCTGACAGAGCAGTTGACTTGCCCATCCATGGCAGTGGCAACCTCGCAACTGTGCTGCACAAGTCTGTGTGCTCCATCCCAGTAGTACAGTAGTGTCCTAGCTCGGCTATCAAGTGGTACTTTGTGCAAAGGGCTGGCTGTCTGACGGATTCCTTCCAGGAATCAACCTTCAGACCATGATATGGAACGACTTAGGTCCTGTCAGCATTCATGCACCTAGTGTTGCCAACACTCATGAGCTCACTGGTGCAAGGGGAGGTGGGGCTGCCTCCCCTGAAACAAGCAGAGGTGTCCATGCTTTAAGCACTTATACCCTATTGGTCAAGAAAGTCATTGACTGCCTTATTTGCAAGTGAATGGATCCTAGCACATCTTTTCTATGCTGCATTTGAGTTCATGTTGGTGTGGCAGTGTGTCAGCTCCTGCACGCAGCACATTTGGCATTATGAAACAGTCACGTGACACAACGACAAATGTGTTTTGGATGTGGCAATGCCCAGCCAGACCATGCAGTTGTGTTGCAATTGGACCCTACTTTGTTGATTCTGGTTGTCGCCACAAGCCGAGTTAGTTGACTCGGTGGTTCTCGTTCATTGCACCTGTCACAATTGGCGATTTCGGCACTGTTGTTGAATAGTTGTCCTGTCTGCGGCGCAGCTTTTCATGGGTGAAAAGATTGTGATCCATCCAAACTACACCGGCACAACCCAGGAAGGAAACGACATTGCCCTCATATTGCTCAATCGGGAGTCGAAAAATGTGCCTGTGAATTTGGCAACCAACCCAAATGAATTGGTGAACAAACGGAAGGTTGCCGCCGTTGGCTTTGGCACATCGAATGTTGGTGGACCTTCTGACACGCTCAAGTTCACAAATGAGTTGAGCATCGTCCCAAACTCTGTGTGTGAGCTTTCGTGGGAGGGCGTCATCCAGGACGCGATGGTGTGTGCTATTGGGCCAGATGGTGTTCTGGACATGTGCCCAGGTGAGGGCTCACGATGTCCAACCTGACCTGGAGTGACTGTGCATTATGCTGGTGGCATGAAACACAGTCATGCCACTGGACTCTTGCCAGGAGATGGAACGAGTGTGATTTCACAGTCGCCAACAACAGCATCGATCGGGGTGCTGACCAGCTGTCACAGGTGGCATCACCCGTGCAACAACTTTTGTTTCAATCCATCTGTGCATGTTTTGAGTTGGAGCTGAATCGCTGAAAGTCGTTCGTTGGGTCTGTGGTGATAATCTGTTGTTGTTTAAGCTGTGGTAGTTGTCTATTCTTACTGTGCATATATCATAGTATGTTGCATAGCTGGGAAAGTGTACTTTGAAGCGTTGCATATCATTGTGTCTTGGATGGTGTCAAATTGCTAAAGCTCGGTTGTTGGTAGCATTGTCCACAGTAGTCCACTGTCCACTGTACTGATCTGCTAGCTTGCGTAGTTTGAGACACACTGTCTCACCCTCTGCACTTGCAACATCTTCCAGTAGTTGGGGGTAACAGTCATGTGTGCTGTCGCTGGATATTCTTTTGCAATGGTGTTGAATACTAATGGTTGTTCGGTTAACAACGACGGCGTGGTGATTGGACCTCAGGGGACAGCGGTGGGCCGCTGCTGCTGCCCTTCCAACCTGGTGGGAAGGTGGAAGATGGCGCGCCTGAAGTCGACAAGGTTGTGGGTGTCACATCGTTTGGTGGGAAGAGAGCCTGCGGTGAGGCAGGGGGCCCGGCAGTGTACACTAGGGTGACGAGCTATGCTGACTGGATAGCGAGCGTCCTGGAGGTGAGTATAAAAAAGTGAACTGGGGCACAAGGCAAGGCACAAAATGGTCTGGAGCAGCTTGGTGCAGGGCGAAAGGAATATGTGCTTTTGGCTACTTGAGCCCGAGCTGTTATTGTGTGCCTCTCACAGACTATTGGCCATTGTAGCAATGAATGTCAGCCAAGCAGCAATGAATGTACTGTTGTGCTGTACCAGTCACTGGCAAAGCTCGCCTGACCTCTGGTTCTCATGTTGCGTGGACTGCTTGGGCGTTTTGTGATTGAGACCAGCCATTGGTGATTCCTAGTTAATGTTTCACAGTTGCACAACTGTATTGAAGTCTTTGCCCTGTCCATCCACAGGGCTGCATTGTGTGGCAGCCCCATAACTGCCCCTTGGTTTCAGTGTGGTGCCCTTCGCCACCCTCCAGACAAGAAGAGCCTGAGGGGCCTCCTGGAGGTGATAGAGCAGTGGCACCTGACTGTTTGAACCTATCCCTAAATGTCACAATATAGATGTCATTTTAAATGTCACAATTCCTAAATGTCACTTTGCTTGGATCACATTTCTGAAAATTCTGACACAACATTGCCAAACACCTCCAGACAACGAAGGACAACACGTGCACATGCGTATGTCCCTCTGACGAAACTCAAGAGCCCGAGGCACCTAATGGGGCTGTGGTACCTGAAGAACCTGAACAGCCAGCCTCGCTGGCGGCGGGGCCAGCCTCGCTGGCGGCGGGGCCAGCCTCGCTGGCGGCGGGGCCAGCCTCGCTGGCGGCAGGGCCAGCCTTGGCACCTGCAGGGACTGAAGAGCCTGTACAACTTGAGGAGTCAGCAGACCCTGCTGCAGGGTCACCTGGTTCATCGCCGGTGGGTGCTTGCCTAGTCCACAATTTGCATCGATGTTCTGCTGAGAAGAACTTTGTACTTCAATTCCGTTAAATATTCTGCTGCTGAAAAGGGAGGGACCTTGTACAAGGAAAAAGGACAAGAGCGCCCAACTGGCAATTCCCTCCCCACCTTCCTCTTCTCTCTTCATTTCTCCTTGCCTGCGAAGGGCTGCATGGGCATGTGTAATAATGCAGTAATGTAATAATTTGTAATAATGTGGCATTGTCAGTGAAATAAGCTCCACAGGGTGTGGGATGTTGTGACTTGTTGTTTTTACCATGCTTGGGGACTTCTGTGTCTTGTTGCACACTGTGCTGAAGAACTTGTGCTGTGCAGTTCCAGCCCAAGAGGGTTTTGTCCACAGTGGGTGCGATTCCTTCCTTTGTGAAATGACAATTTTCAGAAGTGATACGGAAAGATGCCACTGCGCATTGGCCAGTGTGGTTGCAGGATCATTCGTACCAAGTCGTTGCCCTTTGCTCAAACTTCCATCATAGGCTTTTGCCCAAACCCCAGCAGAGCCTTGAATGCAGCCAGCTCAAGGTTCTTTTAGAATGACAATTTTTGAATTGGAATAATAAATAAATAAATAAGTAAATAAATAAATAAACAGATGAGTAAATATATCCATCTGTGTTGTTTACCCTGCAGAACTGTGTATGCTCCGAGGATGGTGTCAGTGCAGGCGTCCAGACCGGCTTTGGTGGATGCACCAGGCGGCTGGAGGCCGGAGCTGCCCTTTGCTACGTGCAACCCAACCAGGGAGATTGCCCTATTGCCAGGAACTCCAGTCTTTTTCCCGGGGCGCTGTGGATATCTTGTGAGGTGAGGCTGCCAGGAACTGGCCAACTGAAGCTCTGTGCTGGTCACAATGGGCTGCATCACTCATATACGCAGATAACTGATTGCTGGAGTATTTGAAACTTTTGGTTGACACAGCGGTTGGCCTTCTGTCCTGACTGGGCACATAGCTGTGCTTGGATACTTGCTCATGCCAGGGCCAACATCTGCTGTGTTGGACTTGAAGTTCAAACCCAATCAACATCTCACAACAGATGTCCTAGAATCCATCATAGTCTTATTTGATTTCAACTTTTGTTCTGCCAGGCAAGTCACCAGGGGCAAGATTGTAGACGTCTGCAACAGTGTGCCTGATTACATCCAGCACTGTGTGCTCAATTTGTGTCTTCCTTGCTGTATGTGCTGAGCATCGCTGCATGCTCTTCCTGCTGCACTAGGATACCTTTGCAGGTGCTGTGTGGCACAGAATCACAGAAACTCTTTGTTCTCTGTTCAACCATCTTCACGTACAGTCCTGCCAATCTTCGGTGAACTGGGAGGGTCTGCCTCTCAGAGCCACATTGATGCCAACCATTCTCTGTTGCCTAGTGCCTTTACCTGTTGCTGCAACTTCCTGCAAATACACAAGACACGATCAGCTATTTGCAGATTTGCCCCTGAGAGTGCATTTCTAATAAACGTGAATGAACTATGGACACACATCTGATGGTGCAGCACATTTGTTGGGGCACATTGATTGAAATGCTTCGACTTGCATGGTTACGCAAAGGGAGAAAGGACACACTGTCCATACAACTCAATGCGATAGTTCTTGCTTGTGCAGGACCGTCCCGGCCAAGGGCCTCCAGTGGTCCAGAAAATCCCAAAGGTGAGTGTTCTGATGTTCTGCGCAAGGCCGCTTTACTGCCTTGTCCACACTGACTTTAGTTGCGAAATGGAAAAGCAGCCCAAACAAATTCCTGCAACATGTGGCAGCAACTAATCCTTTGGTTCTTCCTTTGGCTTCGTAGGCTTGTCCTTCTGCCTTCCTGCTGTAAAGGGCCAGAGAGGGGCATCATGAGTTGCTGGCTCAACAATGTCACTGTCGTACATTTGTTGGAGATTCAGATCCATTTTTTGCGATAGAATTGGGAATTGTTGAGAATTGTGGTTATTGTTGTATTCCTTGTATTTGAAGCTTGTGGGTTGTGCGAACCAGACACTGCGAGCTCAGGTACTGTATCTTGCCGCTCATTCTCACAAGGTTTGTTTCTCCCAACTGCAAACACTTGTTGACTGGATGGTCTGTTTTGGTGTCCCAGGATGAGGCACGGGACTCTGCCCAGGTCAACAAGGTCAGTTGATCTCTGTCTGCCAGGTGGATTCGGGGCCACCTTCACTAGTTTGTACGAATGTGGCCTCGCAAACAGTGTGGGGGAACGTGGTGGCCAGTTCGGCCCCCTTATACGTAAGACATGCACACCATATGTCGAGATCGTAGAGTGTACTGTTTAGGGGTTAGTTTATTGGATTTGGAGCTGTGCACTCCCCGGTAATCATTGTAGCGCCAAGCAGCACAACAGAGGAGGGCAGCTGGCCATCTTGCCTGCGGGCGGGCTGCAAGTCCCTGAGAAGGAGGCAGCCATTGCGAGCTTTGTGCGCAGCGACTGTTGATTGCTGCTCGTCCAGTTTCCTTGAGGACTGGCATGCCAGATGATGCCATCAGATATATGCATGTGTGTATGTACGTGGCCATTAACAGCATGTCAGCCAACATGGGGTATGTCGCCCCCCAGCCCCCAAGAGCACACGTCCATTGTTTGTCCCAGCAGACGCCCGTGCGCGCGCACTGCCGCTTGCCTCTACATTGAGGCATATTGCTGATTTGTTCAGATGTTGAATATGTTCTTAATTCTGTTTGGTCACCAACCCTGGTGCGTTCCGTCGGTGAAAGACTTTCCTGATCATTCTTCGATCGAAGGAGCTTTGCTCTCTCTGTGCATCTGTGTGTTGTGGCATGCTGTCATCAGGTGTGCATCTGCAGAACTTGCAGGCGCTTTCGAGCAACGTCCCTATGTTGTGGGCTGGGGGGAAGGGAATGGGTTGCAGGCTTCTCTCCCCACAACTGACGTTCGTTCCATTCCACGCGGAGCAACACAAATGTCAGGACACCTGCCACGTTGCAACTCACCAGTATGAGAATTGTGTGTATACTATGTGTATGCTGTGTGGTACTATGTGTATTATGTGTGTCGACTAGCTTGGATTCTTTGCATTCCATTGGGTGTTTGCTGAACTACTAGGCACTGCAAGATGCTGCCTCGAGAGGGCAGGAGGCCAAGACGAGGGTGGCCCTCCTGGCGGGCGCAAACCCCGAAACGCCATTCCGCAACGTCCCCATCCTCCACACCGTAGCGTCCATGGACTACGTGGCGGTGGGCACGGCCCTCATCGAGGCGGGCGTGAACGTGGACTCCAAGGACACCATGGACGGATCCACTTCCCTGCACAAAGCCTCAGGCTGGGGCAACATCGATTTCGTGGCTCTGCTCATCTCGGCGGGCGCCAACAGCACAATAAGGAACAACGATGGCAGGACGGCCCGGAGCATGGCGTGCGAATTCAACATGGCGAACCCAAAATGCCCGGGGGCGGAGATCGTCCAACTCCTCGATGCGCTTTAAATCGTGAACTTTTGTTTGGCCGCCAGCGAAAGCGGGCGACCGCGGCGCCCCATCCTTTTTGAACCTTTTTTCTCATCTTCGCACCTGTTCATTAAAGATCCTCGTTTCACACCTTCGCTTGACACCTCTTCTCACTGAAGGAAATGGCGTCCTGGAAGGACGGCAGTTTCTGCTCTTCAACTGGTATGCTTCGGCGAAATCTGTGCTCGATGGACGTTTCATGGATACATGGACACCACGCCAGCCGACAAGGGACCCGCTGCCCGCAACGTTTGCTCTGATGGGGACGAAGTTTGCTTCCCCTGTCGACAGCCACGGCTTGGATGCAAGACAAGCTCAACATTTTGAAGTGGGATGGGCTTGCTGGACACAGTGCCGCATGCCCGGTGGCTCCAGGGGGTTTCCTGAGTGCTGCGGGGTCCCTCTGGCGAGGCAAGTTGTGTGCCCAGCCGGAATTACGGGCACAGCTGCTGTGAGCAACCGGGAATTCTTCGGGAAGGGAATGTGGATGTGTGGGCTGAAACGCTCAACTCCAGGGCGTGAAAGATGTGCACGGCAGATCGAGCAGCATGTGCAGCGTTGAAACGCGGGACGTTGCGCAGCAAATCAACTGTCATTGTTGCCCGTTCTACACAGTTTCTATGCGACATTGGATCGCTCTCGTCCCAAGAATCTGTCCCCAATTTAGCCGCACCTCAGGAGCAAAGCCGCGCCACGCAGCCCCACATGTAACAACACAGACTTCCCAAAAGGAAAAAGAATCCATTCTAGTCCCCTAATCCGAGAAACATGCACACCAACGCATGGGTCGTTGATCCCGTTTGATGCTTTGGGTTGCGCCCGCCAATGCACCATCCTCAGATCAGATTGATGTTCATGATCTCGAAATGGGACAGCATCATTCCCCATGAGATGGCGGGAACCGCAGCGGGGCTCAGGACGCAACAACCTCCACGCCGCGCCTGCGCGCATGGTAAAAAGGACTCGGCCTTTTCCGGCTTCGCCTTTCTTCGAATTCATTTGTCCCCCTCCTCAATCGCGGCACAATGTTTCTGTTGTCCTCAGCTTCGGAAATGCCGTCAACCGCGGGGAAAGACAGCGTCACCCCGTCCGTTGCGTTCCCCCCGCGACCGAATCGGAGCCGAGGAAATCCACACGAACTCATTTTGAGGGTATTGATCGCAAACTTCCCTCAAAATAGGGTCTGAAGCTCCATCCCAGCGTAAATTTCAGGCTCTATACCACACACGTGCGTCCACACGGGGCACTGCAGCCTGGCAGCTCAAGCCGCGGCGTGGGGGTCCTCACTCAGACGTTGGCGCGAGGCACTCCTTCTTGGCCCCGCCGCCGCCCTCCTCCAGGACCTTCTGAGCCAGGGCATTCACGGAGGCCGCTATCTGACCCTCCCCGAAGTACGCCGCACCACCGTGGTGCGAGAAGTCCAGCCCCACGGCCTCGTCCGCCTTGCTCACTCTCAGGACCCCCGCCAGGGCCATGAGGCCAAAGAGGGCGGTGGACATGGCCAGGCTCCACAGGGAGAGCCCAAAGGCGCCCGCCAGCTGCACGCCAAGCTGCCTGCCCCCGCCGCCATAGAAGGCGCCGTAGTCGTCCGCACACGACGCGTAGCCAGCACTGCAGGTGTTGGACTCGGTGGCGAACAGGCCGACGGCGATGACGCCCCAGATGCCACTGGCCATGTGGACGGAGGAGGCGTCCAGGGGGTCATCGATGCGGAGCTTTTTGAGCATCTCCGACCACAGCGTGTAGACGAAGGCGGAGATTATGCCTGCCGCGGGCAGTGGGGGGCGGGTCAGATAGGGGCGCGGCAGAAGTTTGGAACGGGCACTATAACAGCCTTTAGGGAAAACTTGGTCCAAAGTGTGCAAAAGTGCACATAGTAGCCCGTGTGCAACCTTTACCAATATAGTGTTCATTGTAGTCGCAAGAAGAAGTTTGATAGAGGATCTTGGGTAATATAGGTCACTAAAAATGTTGTGCGTGAGCGTTGTCACTGATTGGATTTCTGGAAGAAGGATTGAGCAAGCTGGCGAAATTGGAGCGTCCAAACCGGGCAGTGGATGTACCCCAGCTTCGTACGGCGCCACGGCGCCCGCTTAGCGTTTGCAGCCCTTCTCTCGTTTTCTACGAAACGATTGCTCAAATCCCATGAATAATCCATTACAGCAGCTCTCTTGTTGCTCACCAAACGATCGCTCAACTCCTGTCAATAATCCATTACAACAATTATCTTACTTCTCATCAAACCATCGCTCAATTTCCACACCAGTACCACCACAACACCTCAGCCCCGCTCAAACTCCCCGCGAGGCCGGCTCACCGATGGCGAAAGCGCCCTGGGAGTCCACCACCGGGCAGCCGGCCGTGACGCCCACCAGTCCCGCCAGGATGCCGTTGAGCGTGGGCGGCAGGTCCGGCGGCTGCCGCCTCAGCACGTGCACCGCCAGCGAGGTGATCCCGCCGGCAGCCGCGGAAATGGTGGTGGTGACCGCCACGCGCGTGGCGACGGCCATGCTGTCCACGAAGACGAGAGTGGAGACGGGGTTGAAGCCGTACCAGCCGAACCACAGGATGAAGGTGCCCGCCACGGAGAGCACCGTGGCCTGACCTGCGATCCAAGGCAATTGGAAAGGGGTGAATGGAAATGCCGGCTCTTGTGAGCTGCAAGGCGCAGCGGTGCCCGGTCCTTCGACCTGTAAGGTGCTGCGCACCCCCTTGGCCCCTGGCGAAGCCAAAGGCTGTAATTCGCAAGAACGCAAATATCGTAGTATCGAAGACCCTTCGGTTTCTGTGGGGGTTTGGTGCAGAGGCGGAGTTTCGGCTTTGCTTCGCCTTTGTCATCGTGTGTGATCAGGGATTGTCCGCGGCAATGATTAGGTCTCTATTGCAGCTGATAGCCAGTTCGTCATTCAATTGAGTCCAGAAACACAACAGCACACTAGCAGTCAAATCAATTCAGTATTTAATGCAATGAAAGGCAGGGAGGCAGCCGTCAGTTCCCTACTTCGCCAAGGAAAGTCTGTGTGCGTCATTCACTCTCCGAAAATGCAGGGAACTGCACAAACGGATCGTGAATGCAACAGACCCAATTCCCCAGAACAGAATAGCTACGACAGTGCGCTGAACAAGCGCCTGTGCCTGAAGCTTGGAAGAAGCGCCCAGAACAAAATCGCAGCGGGCGGCATCTGCCGTGAACAAACCACCACGAACCGCACTGAGCCAAAATTGAACCTGACACACGGTTAAGAGAACACGACTTGATCACATTTTCCACACCTTGAACCACACTCGATTTTGTCCCAATTTGATAAATTTTAAATGCTGTTCCAAACTGTCTAGAGCTGGGCATTTTCCCAGTGTGAAATTAGCAATACACTGCTTACCCGGTGCTGGCATACTTATAATGGACACCCAAAAGAGCAGTGGATGCTCACACCGGGTAGTGAAGGCTAACGTGGTTTCGACCCCAAGAGACCGGGTTGGATACCAATAGGGGGGACGCTGACACCGGGTGAATACGGTAATGTGCGAACAGGCATTCCAAAGACCCGAGTTTTCGAAGTCCCCATTCGCCCACCCGCAGCCACATTCGCCACCCGGCATGTCCTTCGCCGTCCCGTCGGGCATGAACCTTGAGACTCAAACATGCGATTTCTTCACATTTCAATGCAATGTAAACGCTATGGCACACAGTTTCGAGTGTGGAAAAATTTTTCAAGTTGAAAAGAGCAACTGCATGTCAAGTCGACACTGCTGAACAGCAATACCAAAGGCTCGAGAATTTTGACATTTGCTTAGTTTACTTAATTCATTTAGAAATTCCCATACATTTTGAGGCAAATAGCCGGAAAAGGGGGGGAAAGGGGGGAAATGGAAATTTCGTACTTAAATACAGCACATGCAGACTGAGGGAGTCCGGGAAATAGCATCTATCGCGCCTAAATACGCGCAAAACGATGTTTTTGTTCGCGAAGTCGTTGTCCTTGCTGAGGGTGAGGTGTGCTTTGTGTTGCCAGTGCTGGAGAGAGTAGAGGATTGGTCGTTGATTGGGACATCATCATGTTACCTGGGCGTGTTGACGAGCCGTAAATATGCACAAATATTGCTGTAAAATTGGATGTTTCTCTATTTTCGGGTTATTATGCGTGAAAGTGTAAACGTGAGAATGGAGCCGTCAACGTAAGGACCAGCCTGCCCACCCGCAGCGACGCGCCCCACCCGGCATGTCGTTCACAGTCCCGTCCGGGTTGAACCTCCCCGCCCTGGGGCCTACGAAGTACGCCGCCATGAGCGCCGCGGCGCCCCCGGTCACGTGAACCACGCCGCTGCCCGCGAAGTCGATAAGCCCGTTGGCCCCAAGGCTCGGGTCCGCGTTCCCGTCGTCGCCCACCCGGAACGCCGACAGCCAGCCTTCCGCCGACCAGCCCCAATGCACTGCAACTGGATACACGAAGCCGGTGATGGCCATGGTGTAGAGGAAGTAGGCAGTGAGGCGGCAGCGCTCCGCAACGGCGCCGGAGACGATGGTGGCGGCGGTGGCTGCGAATGCCCACTGGAAGAACCAGGCCGACCAGTAGGTGCTTTCCGACGGGATGTCGTGGTGAAAGAAATTCTGGGGGGCCGGGAAGGCGGGTCAATCGGTGCGACGTGTGTTGGCAACGATAGAGAGTTTTCCACTATTTCATGGAAAACTCTTTATAAAAGGGGTCCCAGTTTATAATTTGGGATCCCTTTTGCACAAAAGTTTCGGGTTCGCAAATCATGCGCCATCCACGGTATGCCCAGAGTGCTTGTCCCGCTTTTTCTCAGCCACTGAAGGCAATCGATGCACAGTGGCCCGAGAGCCACACACGTCTCAAAAGAGAATTGAAGGTCGGGGGGGAGGGGAAAGTAGGTCAGGCGGTGACATGCGTGGACGCTGATGCCGAATGTTGATGCGCAATATTGCCCGTGCCGCAAAAGGCATTGATGCTCAGTGCAAAGTGGACTTTTCATTAGAAAATGGCTCATGCGTGGGTGACAGCCTAGAGCGCTCAGCCTTGTGCCGCTTATCCCAAAACGGGGTCTCATGCGCGCTGTGCGAAAATTGCCTGCAAATCAGCGCGGAAATGCGCGGTTGCGCCTGGGCATTTGGACATGACGTGATTGCGAGAATCGTTTGGGAATTGACTGGGAGCTTGCGCTGCATGGAACTCTGGCTATCGTGCGGCAGAACCTGAAATGAAGTGCACGTTGGGGATGGAGAAGAAAGAGCAGCGGGCGGGTGCGGTGCAGTGGCGATACAGTATGCCCAATTAAGCTGCGGGTTGTAGATGCGATATTGCCCAATGCCTATATATTCTCTTTAGGTCAATACAACGTAAAACGCACTGCGATTTACGTAAGGATACCTAGGCCATCCACGAAAAATGCATCCCTCCGAATGCCGCGGCCGCAGGTGATCAGCGGGCGGCATGGTGAGGCGTCTCGATAATGAATGAGTGGATCCCTAAATGTATAGCTAGCTCGCTGCAAGGATCGTCTCTCCAGGTGGCTTATCGCAACTGCTAAAGCACATGCTGAGCATGGGTGCATACATTATCCCGTTGCAATGTTTTACTGAATGGACACTGCGGAATGCAGAGAGCGGTGCGTTACCACTGATGAATTTCCTTTCGAGAGCGCGTAAGGCATGGGGTGTGGGTGATTGAAGGGAGGGGGACGTTGGAAATGGAGAGGCGGAATCAATTTACAATAAAACAATATCATCATAGTCAGTCACAGTTTCTTTGGAAGCACAAACCCAAAGTTAAGCTTTTCATTTTGCATAGACAGTCTACCACTCTGGGTGGTCTACCAAATTACTAGGTGGCGCATTTGCCCCCAAGGGCTTGTCTTTAAATTGATTGCCTCATCTATTTATCTCATACTTGTACAATGTATTAAGTAGCCACATTGCCCATTACGTTATTTGTTTGAGCTATGCGTTCGATTCGCGAGGAGCACTCACATTGCCTCCAATGAAGGCGTTGGGTGCCTTCCCATCCTCTCCATACGCGAAGGGATGTCCTACCGCCCACCAGATAATCCCTCCAATGCAAGCATCCAATATGTTCTGCCGACCGAGTAGAAACTATCACTTCTAAACATCTGCCCCCAACAGATGTTAGCCTTTGAGTACAATTTCAATTGCTGTAGTCAAAATATTGTTGGCGATTACCCAGTATTTGTACTGCTCCGCATGATAAATGATACTAAAGATCAACGTCTGCGCACAAAGTAGCAGTATCATTAAGTATCAACAGATTTTCAAAAAGGCAAAAACTCGTCATACATTACATCAGTCCTTCATATTTGAGCACTGTTGAAGCAACAGTAAAATTTGCTGCAACATAGCATATCGCACATGTAATTAACATCAGTAAAACAGTTCCAAATCATTGAAGTTCTACTTTCAGCAAATAAACAACATTCGAAGACGGTAGCAAATTACAGTTTTTGTCCAGTTGTCTGTGGTATTGATGGAAGCTCCTGGGGGAATGCGGAAAGTAAGCACCGCAGTATATTTGTCTTGCAAAATTTATTGCAAGGAAAAAAGTAACTTCCTAGGAACGTCATTCCCTTTGCCTTCTTTTACTGGTTTCCCTGTTTTTTCTGTTTTCCGCATATCTTCCACTGCTTCTAATATCCCTGCGATATTAATCCGCAAACAATTAATTGGGATTTTGTATTATTACTCATTGCCTGCGATCCTAAGTCGTTGCAATACTCTGTTGTCATATCTGAGCAGCATTCAGGAATGCATTATGTACATCTACGGTATAGACTGTACATATTGAGCATAATGTAATTCCCACACACGATAATTCAAGTAATATGTCGCAAAATTGTGCTGCAACGCTCACTGGTAGACCTAGATATAAACAGCGAATTTCACTACCAATGATGGTAACCACAGTCGCTCAGATATTCTTTGAGACGACAAGTGCACACCAGAGGGCGCAGCCTGTGCACTGGACGCAATATATGAACAATGACAAATAACGCGATAAATTTGCCACATCGCGATGGCAAACTGTGGTAATTATTTGTCATTCTCGAGTGGCAAATCAAGCCCACCTTCAATAAAATGTTCTTCGTGTTGATCACCCTCACGCTCCCCACCTCGAGCAGGGTGAAGCCAAGCTGCGAACGAACCAGGCCGCCATTTAAGAGAGTAGACAACACGCGGGCAAGCAAATTAGAAGTTCAATCAGAACACCTCAATAAGAAGATGTGACACATCTAGGCAAGGAAGCAGCGCCCGCTCCCTGCATTTCACCGAAAAGCAATTTCCACGTTTTGTTCACTCGACCCCAACGCATTGCATGAGCACAATGCAGTCCATCCGGTGGATGTTCAGCGATTTCACATGTCAGCGACTCCCCCCCAGCAACGCTGCCGGAGTGCGCCCCCACCTGCATGAAGAACACGAGGCACCCCCCGAAGAACTGCCAGTACATGTCCAGGTCCCGCTTGAGCCCTTCCATCCCTCCGGCGCCAGTCAACGCCGAGTTGACGGCCCCCAGCTGCGCCTCGAGCGCAGCCACCCTGGCCTCCAGCGCCGCGCTCATATCGCCCAAAGACCTCCCCCACCCGGAGACCCCAAGGAACGGGCGGCAGGGGCAAGTTCCCCTTCTTTAGGCACTTGTGTGTTTTTCCCCAGAGACTGGACGGTTGGGATGCCGCGACTGCATCGTGTTTTGTCTCGGGCAGGATTGGGAGGCCTTCCTCGTGGGGGTGGGCGGCTGGGAAACGGGCCTTGGGGCCCGGGGCTGACGGTTCGCGGCGCGCCGCTGCGGGGGACGGAGGGGAAAGGGGGGGAAGGGGGCGAGGGCGGGCGGGTGGCCTGGGAGAGTGCCGGGGGTGCTCGCAGGGGTGGCAGAATTGAACGCGTCTCTGGCCGACGCGCACCCCTGTTGAAGTAAGTGTTTCTGTCAATCCAGTCCACCGTCGAGAGCTCTTTCACATCCTCATCATGGTCGTGAAAATTTTGCATAAGGGGGCAAGGAGGTGGCCGTCAGGTTCTCATGTTGCCCGAGCAAGATTGGTGCATTGGCCAGTTGTTTTCCTTACGCAATTTCCTTCGTCAGTGCCGCAATTTTGCACGGTATGGACGTCTCTCGAGGGGCGGGCATGACCGCACATGACCGTACGTGACCGTGCATGGCCGTACATTACCATACATGACCGCACATGGTGACAGGGCTTGCTTGCCATGATGTTCGCAAATGTAATTGCAACGGATTTCCACATGGTCGTACATGACCGAACGTTCAGCCATCTATTCAACTGAATTCCGGCCACCGCATTTCCTAATGACGATTCCACGCCGGCGATGCACCGTGCTCCTGGATCTGACCTGATTTGATCACAGATCAGACCGATGTGGCGCTCCGGAAACACAGTTCGACTTGGAGACATTGCCAACGCTGCACCTCTCAAATGTTGTGCAATTTTTCAGCATAAGAAAGGAGCAGATGCTTGATTATGTCGAGTCTCACAGAGCGTGCTGAAATGCGGATGGCCACACGGCCCTCTGTGCTTGATCAGAGAGTCGCCTACGCTTGTCTCACAGTTTTTGACACTGTTATCGTCGGGCAAGTTGGAGCGCCTGCAGCTGCTCGCTCGCCAAACTGCCCAAGGTGTTTGACTGATTGGTCAATTCCATTGACAGCAATAAACCCAATAATATTGATCTAACTTCACAGAGCACTAAAGGTAAACGCAAAAGTGCCCTATTGTCCAAATTGGCCGATTCATTACGTCATCGACGCGTTGGTTGGTTTGCGAGTCGCTGAGTTCGTTGATGGATTGACTGCGCTCATCAACCACGTTTCCGTTTGGCCTGTGTCTGTCAGTGCCATGAGAATGTGGAAATTCAGCATCCCTTCTAAAAATTTGAGAATTGGCGGATGCTGGCTTTCTTTGGTGCAATACCTTGGATGTCAATCCATAATTTACGACATGTTCATTATGTTCATACGTTCGCAAATATGAACACTGCTTTTCTCGGGCAGCAGGGGAAGCCGACGGCTACCTCTTTGTCTTGTTACGTAACATTTCGTGGTGACGATGGCGACAATGTGGAAATCCGCGGCGAAGTACCCATGGGCTGCAGAAGGCACTGACCGCACCGACGTTTCAAACGCATTCACCACTTCGCACTATTCTGCTCATTCGATTTCACCTGCGGCGGACATTATGGGAATGACACGAGCCATCTCCCCAATCAACCGATCAATCGTCACCGGCATCTGCCATGTTCATGCGACGCAACTCATCCCTCGATTCCCGAGGTCGACCCTCCGCCATTCAACCTCGCATTTGCATTACAACCTGATTTTTCCCATTGCAACAAGTTCAACGAGGCACCGTTTTTCTTGTTACAGCCCGACCTTTCTCATTGCAACGGGTTCAAAGAGGCCCACCGTCTTGCCACGGCTTGATTTTCCTCATCGCGACGAATTCAAAGAGGCCCGCTGTCTTGTCAAAAACCTGATTTTTTCTCATTGCAACGGATTCAAAGAAGCCCATTTTATCGTCACAAGCTGAGGTCATCCCACTGCGAGAGGCCCTGCAAGAGGCCCTCCTGAAGAGGGGCGTTCACACGCGCCTGGGCCCCCCGCTACCGCCCTGTCACACAAAACATGCTAACTAGCCACGGTCAGTCAATGCGTTCCAACACCGTCGAAAGTCGCAACTAAAAAAAGTGCGTAATGTACATCGGCCACCCGGCTGGCGCCGACAAGCACCGGCCACGGCGCCTGGACAAGCGAGTGCGCGACCACTTGAGCACTATCGTTCAGCACTCCCGTTCTTTAGTCCTTTAGTGCTTCAGCAAAACACACGCAGCGGTGCACGTGCCCAGGTTATCGGCTGTCGGCCAAGATGTCACATCGCACGGGACTGCAGTGCCACCTTCCCACACCCTTCCCTCGGCGCCCAATTCAGGGGCGCCACTGAGCACCCCCTCCAGCAAAACTCGCATGCCAGCCCACACTGAGGGCTGTCATTTAAGCCACCCCAACGGGGTGAAAAAACAAGAACCCATTGCGCTCAAGCTCCCTAGAGCAGGACGCTCATGCGCGACCCGTCTGACTAGCCACCACCACCCCTTGACTAGCCACAAGCCATCCCGTCAAATGCCAACACCTTGGCCCGCACCACTCAAAAGCAAAACAGGGCCTAAGGGACCCCAATCGAACAACACGGCCCATGGGAGGCCTTAGGACCCCACACCAGCCAAAGCCCCACAGATCCGTAGGGACCCACAGAACATCCATCGACCGACAAGGGGGCCAAACACACTCATTCCACCCAACGGCCACACTACGACCTAAAGCACCAAACACAGGAAATTCTGCCTGGTCCCAAATCTTGTCCATCTCCTCAGAAGCGCTGCTGCCCTAGTTCCTGCTAGTTAGTCCTAAATCTTGTTCATCTCCACTGAAGCACTGCTGCCCTCATCGGGGATCGGCACGCGCCGGCTCACTGTCCGTGACACACGCCTCTGCAGCACCTCCCTTGCCCGCCTCAGGTCTGCCGACATCCGCCGGCCAACTGCCCCGCCCTGGCTGGACCCCAAGGACCACTGCCCTGGGGTGCCCAGCCGCATGCTCAGCAGCGCAACGGCTACAAAGCCGAAGTAGAACGCCGCAAGGACGATTTCGTTCTGGCGCAGGCGGCCCACCTCGATGCCCAGGGTCTGCAGGAAGACCTCGCCGTCGATGTTGTCAACGCTGACGTAGCCCGCCACTGCGAATGTCATCTTGAGGCCCACGAACTCGTTGAGGACGAGGGAGTGGAAGGCGTAGGCGAAGGGGCAGCAGTAATGGATCCATCTGGATGAGGGCAGCTGGGAATCAGCACAGGGGTACTGACAGCAAAACGGAGTACAATTATGTGCTACATTGTACTAAACAGGATAACAATATGTGATCAAGGAATGTGCATATGAATGCAAACCAATTAGATAGTAAATGTAATGTGTAAAGAACGTGTCCTTGCTTGCAATGCCAAAACGATCTGTGCTTCCTTTTTGGTTCCAGCGCAATGGTCGACTCTCAAATTTGATAGAATACTCTGGAAGTAGAGGAAAGAAGGCGGCATGCTGGTCATGCCAAGAGCATCTGCTGAAGATTGACTGGCAGCATCAGCTTGCTGGTGGCTAGGATGGTCTGCAACTGTTAGTCAGACTGCCTGCCATATGTCTCCAGCGTGTGCACACTTTAGCAGCAAATGACTGATGCATGTTTGTGCCCCCAGCTTGGCGGTCCACGTCCAAGCCTGTGGGCAGCGAGTTGAGCTGCTGCAAATCGCTGGAGGCTGGGCGAATATCCAACGACAAGAGTTGCCAATGAGTGATGAAGCGCTTCCCTTAGTGCCTCCAGGGTGGCGTCAGGCACAGGTATGCATATGGCATGCCCATGCTCTCCAGAAGAACCATTCCCAAAGAAATTCAATATCAAATAGAATCCAAGTTCCGATGTAGCATTCTAACTCATGTGGCAAACCGCTGGGCTCATTTCAATCATCATGTCCAAGCACAAACAGGTCTGCAAGTGGGTCACTGGTTGGGTCACTGCGAGCCATGCACTTCATACAGGGTGTCATGAAGGGCACTCCAACAGCGCAAGTCACACACATACATACTCACCTCTGAAATAACATTTGAATGCAGCAGATAGCAAAGGCTATGTAGCTGCAAGTACTATGCTGTGTCACATGCTAAAATCGCAATAAAGACTGCCTTCTTCAATGCAATAAAATGCAGCACACACAATACTGTTCCAAAATGCAGTCATCAGCAGACTTTGTCACCCAATAGGCAGGTTTTGCTGTGCTGCACCCCAAACTTGCCTACTATGTGAAAAACCAGCGAGTCATCACATTCCAAATAGCGTTGCACATGCTGCATTCTTGTGGTTACTGGCCCAAGAAATGATGTCTAGATTGCATTATCTGCACAAATGTGCATGCATAGTTTCTCCAGGGAACTCTCGAGGCAAATTCATGAAGGCAACCATGGCACTGTTCCAAAACGAGGCAGAGCTTCACCTTAGGATCGGTGCGATGGAGCTCCACTGCACCAGGAAGCCCGAGAACAGGAGGTTCATCAGAAGCACGGTGTTCATCACGAGGCTGGTTGTGCCCGGGGTGGGAGACCAGATCGTGACGATCATGGCCATCGCTCCCACGATGAGGTTGAAGCTGTTGATGGTGAAGAGGTATATCCAGAACTTGGTCCAGTTCGATTGCAGGCCCATCATTCTGTGCAGGGGAATGGCCAGCAGGGTGCCAGGCACCACACGCAGCAGCAGGGCGTCCAGGATGAGCTTGGACGAGATGTAGGCCTCAGGCGTGTAGAAACCCGCCTTGATCTCACGGAAGGCGATGTCCCGCTCCGAGTGCAGGAGGTCGATCGTGGTCAGGGACGAGAAGGACAGCAGGGCAAGTGTGAAGAAGAAGGCCCCCAGCCGATTCTGGGCGCCCTCCACATCCAGCCCTGCCTCAAAGAAGATCCCACCTCCAAACAAACCCATCGCCACGCCCATTGCGACGTGAGCCCGTATAAGCGCAGGGTTGCGCATCATGTCCACCATTCCCCGCCACACCAGCGTTGCAAGTCGGTCAAATCGCCGCCGAGCTCCGAGCTTTGGGAACGCGGCCAGACTGGACGGGTCGTTCGCAGTCTTGGAGCCCATCACGAGATCCCCGCCGCTTTCCCTTGCCCCAGCTTCAAACGCACTGTTCAGCACAGTCACAAGGGTGTTGGGGTCGCTGACTACTTGGAGCATGTATTCTGAAATAGCCAGCGACTCTGGGCAGGACAGGCCCAGCCTGGCAAAGTAGGCCTTGGCCTCTCCTGGGGGTCCAAAGTACACCTGGAATCCCCGGGCCAGGAGCAGGACCTTGTCGAGCAAGGCCACGATGGCTGGGGCAGGCTGGTGGAGGGAGGCCACAACAATGCGACCTGCGTCGCCCACCACCTTGAGGCCCTGCAATGGAGGATACACATGGATCAGATGTGCCTACACTGGGCAGCGCAACATAATAGCACCTTGAAACAATGTTCGGATAATTTGCAGCAACTCAAATCTACAGAACACAATTCCAACAACAATTAGCGTATCTACTTTGCTGTTGGTACTGTTGATGCATTGACAAGCCAACTATGCCACAAAGTGGCCTAACCCTGGGTTGCTCTATGCATGATGCAAAGTAAACCAGTCCAGTTGAGCCACAGTATATCAATTCAGTACTTATGCACGCCAACAGACAACATTCACTTGAACATGGCACAAAAGCACCTTGCACAGTAGTGCTATCCAATCACATGTACCTGCATCAGGTTCAGTGCGGTGAAGCTGTCCAGACCAGAGGTTGGCTCATCCAGAATGAGTATCGCAGGGTCCGTGATGAGCTCCATGCCGATGGTCACGCGCCGCCGCTCGCCCCCACTGATACCCCGCATGCCCCGCACGCCCCCCACCAGAGAATGTGCCACGCCATGCAGGCCCAACTCATCCATCACCTCCCCTGTCCGGCGGTGGATTATCGCCCAGTCCGCATCAGGCAGCCTCAGGATGGCTGACACCATGATCGCCTCTTTCACTGTCAGGGTGGCCAGGATTTTGTCCTCCTGCGGAACGAAGGCGATTAACCGCTTGAGCCATGCGCCCTGCTGCCGGCCATTCACCCATATGTCCCCCTCCACAGCGCGCTGCTCGTCCCGGGAGAAGCTTGACAGGATGCTAAGAAAAGTGGTCTTGCCGGAGCCTGAGGGGCCCATGACACCCACGACCTCCCCCTGCTGGAACGTTCCGGTGATGCCATGCAGCACGGACCGTCTGCCCCGTTTGTCAAACAGCTTTTCAGCCAGGGTGGCGTTCAGACCCATGAGGACCTCGGACTGCTGGGATGATGAGCGCCGGAAGGGCACCCCCTGCGAGGAGCACGACTCCATGTCCTCCTCCTTGGGCTTGCCGCCGGCCCCAGGCTGTGGCAGCTCGAAGCGCTTGGACACTGGCACTGAGCACGACACACCAATGAAGACGACCTCTGACAGTGCCGACGACTGCTTCTTGGGCGCCTGGGATGATGCCCCCTTTGGCTGGAACACCATCTGCCTTGCCAGAGACTGGGCCGGAATTCCCAGCAGGATGGCAACGGCGATCACCGCTGCCACAGGGAGCAAGCTGATCACGGCAGTGATGCTGATGGTCCTCCCTGTGCTGACAGATTCTCCGACATTCACCTCCTGGCCGGGATCAGTACATTCCCGAGCAGTGCACACAGTGCTCAACTCGAGGGTGCCCAGGTCCAGGTTGCACCTCCTGGCAGTGTCGTCATCACACCCAGTCCCCTCACACCCGTCCTCACACACCATGACCACAGACTGGATTGTGTTGACGATCCCCAGCACGGCGGCCGAGCACGGCTGCATGCCACAGTTGCACAGCACGCCCCCACTGCACTCGGCGTTGCGGCTGCCAGACCCGAACTCGCAGCCCCACCCGCGGCACTGGATCGTCTGCAGGTCGCCACCCTGGCTGAAGTCGAATGCCACGTCACAGAAAGGGGAGTTGGCATCCAGGCCAGCCTCCTGGGCGTCCAAAATCCTGCGATCCAGGTCAGGCCCCCCGGAGACCAGGCCCCCACCGGTACCCACACCCAGGCCCGCCCCTGCCAGCTTCTCCAGCCGGGGGCCTGTCGTGTTGCAGGTGATCTTGAGGTCGTCCCCAAGGCCGATCCCTGATCCCTGCAGCCCTGCGGCAAAGTCGCTGAAGTCGCAGTTGTACACCTTGTGCGTGGACTCCGCCGAGTACTCGAACGCCGTCACACAAGTCCCCCCCACAGTGTCCCAAAAGTCGTTGCAGGCCGAGTTGGTGCTGCACATGTCACAACCGGGCCCCATCCACCCGTCTGCGCACACGCACTCTCCCGACACCTGATCAAACCTCGACCTCTCGTCCCCATCGCAGTTCCCAGAGCACAGGTCGCCCAGCTCAGCAGCCCTGACCGTGGCGTTGGACCCCGCCAGCAGAACAGCCAGCCTATCCCTCACCTCCCCCACGCTCGACCCATTGAAACAATCCCCCCCCTCTGCCCCCCCACCGCCCACATCTGGATCAGATTCCCCGTCTTCGTCCGGATTTTCCTGATCCAAATTCCCAGCGAGGGCGGCCGTGACAACGGGGGCGTCCTGGCTTGGACAGAACCCCGTGGGAACGGCGCAGGAACCCCCGCCCCACCCACAATCACACTCGCATGCCACGGGCCCATCACCCCCCACCCCAGCCGGGCTGCACCGCCCGTTTGGGCCGCAGTCCTGGACACAGCCCACCCCCAAATCTCCCTCGATCCTCCCGGCCAGCTCCAGCTCGAGGCTGATCGGCCCGATGGCGATCTCGAACGTGAAGTTCGCCTCTGGCACCGCCAGCCTCCTCACTCCCTCCCCAAAGCCCACCCTCCCCTCCACATCGCTCGCCGCCGAAAAATTCTCGACTGCCTGGCTCCCGGACAGGATCCCTGCGTCATAAACCGCCGCGCCGCCCACGAGAGTCAGGTTCACGGCGGCCACAAAGTCCGCCGGCCCGCCCCCCGGCAACCGATCAACCCCTTCCGACCGCCAGGTCATCACCAAATCAGTCAGGTTGACAGCCGCGCCCAGCTCGGGCACGTCCGCCATGATCGTCGAGGGATACACCCTGAGCGCCTCGCCGGGGCGCGTCCCCAGGCCGGCCCCCGCCCAGGCGACCTCCTCCGGCCCCTCCGGACACTCCCCCACCGTCTCCAGCTGCATCACGCCCAGCACGCCGATCACCTGGTCGTTGAGCGGCCTGATGGTCAGACTGGATGCGCCCAGGGCGCCGCTCCCCGTGACCTCAAGCGTCGAGGCCGCCCCGTCCAGCCGAAACGGCAGCTGGCACTGCCCCGCCGCCCTCCGCGCAACAGCCAGCAGCAGGATCAACAAAATCGTCCGCGCCTGGGCTCCCCATGGCCGGAACATCGCCGTTCGCCGCGGCCGCCAGGCCGGCCGGGGAGCCAAGACCTCCTCCGACGATCCCCCTCCCGCCTCGCGCCTCCAGCGCGGGACGCCTCCCGGCGATCGTGAACAGATGCGCGGAAAAATGGCGCCAAAATCGCGCGGCTCGGTTTCGGATCCTTCAGCCAGCGTCCGGGGGGGGCCTGGCGGTGCCGCCCTGGGACGGGCGTATGCTGGCGGGGGGGTCAGGGGGGGTTGCGCGGATCATGGCGCCGGCTGTCGCTTCCCTGGGAGCGCAACAACGGGACCGATCAACCATGCACGTCGTGTCGCAATTGCCGCTCCGCAACGAGGCCGTATGTGACATCCCAAGTGCGCCACACTTGTTTGTCAGGATACACTCATTGTGTGGGTCCACTGATGCTGATCCAATTGATCGAATGGCTCTGTGTTGGATCCTATCGCGATGTATTGCGTTCATCGGGTGGCTATGAGGTGGGGTTATACGACAGCCCCGATCAGGCCACACTCGGAACCCGTTGGTCATCGGGCGCGTTGGTTGCGGTGCGCTTGTGCAGCTTTCCGAGGCGGTTATCTCATGCGTAGTTCGGGCTGCCGTTCAAAGCGGACAACGTTGTTGGGGCGAACTTCATGCCATGAAGGCGAGCGTTGGCTTTCAAGGGATGCGACCATCTTCATGACTGGTGGTCATGCCATGCGCCAGTTTGGCTCGCAAGCTGCTTCGCGTTAGGCAATTTGGGATGGTGGGAGCCACTTGTGGTACTCATGCAACCGCCGTGCCCGCCAACCGCCAAGTGGCTGAATTCCTTTGTTTGAATTTGCCTTTGGCTATTCATGGCGCTTTAAGGCCAACGGGGACCATGCTAAGACATTCCCGGTGGGAATATCCTCTCCTCGCAGCGTCAACCCTTGCATAGACACTGGTAATGCCCAGCAGGGGATGCCTGGTATGCTAGATTAACAACCGCGACTATCAAGTGCCGTTTTTGTTTCCAAAGGCAAATGGTCAATTTACTGATACTGCTCTTTTTTTGCGAATTAGCAGTTTAAGGATGGCTGCACACTAGCAAAGTTGACCATGCCACACGATTCAGTTCTTTATCTGATTGTGTTATCTGAATAAGGGAAGACGCCATGTCGATTTTGGGACACTTAGCGTCAATTTGACGCCAAGCCCAGGCCCCTCCCTCCCGCCCCCTAGCGTCAATCCTTATGTCGATACCAGGATGACTCAGCAACCTTACATGACAGCGCTAGACAATTTCGAGATGTCTTGGAAGAAAACAAACAGCCAGAATTGCAGCGATCGTAGTGCGCTGGAAAACGGAATGCTAAAGGCCATCTCGGGTGATTGGGGCAGCCCCAATGGTTGTCCATTGGTGTATCCTGGGGTCTTCATTCAAGTTACAACGCTTGAAGGGGGATTTGGAGCAAGTCTGACTTGGATCAACAGCGTTTTGTGTGCAGTGGGCGACCTCTTTAAAGCCGTCCTGAATAAGGCCGGTCAAAATCGGCAATATCTGGTGGCACGACCTAAAGTACAAGAAAGATATGGCCACAGGCAGTTTGAGCGTGTGGGGGGCGCCGCCATGCCTTTCCTCTAAGGCAAGAAGTGCAGACTACCCAACAACACCCCCCAGCTGCCTCACTACACTATACACAAGTGCTCTGGGTGTGATGGTTACCTCCACGGGATCTGTGGAGAAGTCGACCCCTATGTCGATTCAGAAGTGGATCGTACATATAGACTTTTCTACGAATCGGGTTCTTGCGCCACCTCAACCCATTGTCGGCAAGGAGCAGAGTATGGGTGAGTTGTTGCCACCGTTCGATGGTATGGACGTTGACCAAGGTCAAATCTTGTTTGACCTTGGCAAACAATTGGGCACGGACAATGCCGATGGCTCCGGCACAAATAAAGACAAGCTCAAGCGACTACCGGTGGAACGAGCGGCTGCTCAAGGGAGCGATAATGCACGAGGTTGACTATAGAACAGGAGGTTGGCATTTGGACACGCCTAAAGTGGTACACATAAAGCCTGGGAAAGCGGACAGTGGCTTATCGTACATGACCAGACCTTGCCGGAACAACCCCTCCACAGTTCTAAATGGATGTACACGCTTTTCAAGCGACGAGCAAGCCACGAATTCAGTTTGGGGCACGGCCATTTCAACTGACCGCGGGTCAGCCCCCCGACCGCTCACAAGCTCAAGAGAGCTACCGTGCTGGTAAAGAAAACGCTGGTGGAGCTTACACGGGGTTGAGGCTTGGCAGAACGAAGCAATGCGGGTGATGGGGGGCAGGGCGCGTGAAAACGCCACCTTGCCTCTAGATCTACGAACGAGCGAGTTAATTCTCAACTTTGCCATGCCGCTTTCCCATTAGCGAAGGCTTTTACAACCATGTTGTAGGGTTGGCTCGCTGCGTCTACGACAATCAGAATGTCGGGATGTTAATGCTCAAGCTTGCAGGGCCATTTCAGCCCCTGAGCGGCAAGACTTTGTGCCGTGCGGGGCGTTCGCAGCCCAGGGACTCTTGGGCACCTCGTACACTGGGCACTCGGGCTTTTACTGCTGTGTTAACACAGGCGCAGGGGCGTTCGCAAACCCATAGCATCGGTCACCCAGTTCAAAACCACCCTCCTTCGATTGGACAATTGCCTATTGACAATTAATGCTATCAAGTAAAGTACCACGCTTCTTATTAGGCAATGCATAAAGTACTGACAATATTTTGATATCAGAATACCCTTAAAAATAATAAATGTATGCACTATATGATGTTAAATATGCCAGAAATGGCTTCTACAACTTTAAATGGGCTACGGTTCTCAATAAGGACTTCTACGGTCAATAAGGCCAGTGAAATAGGGCTGTCACGGGGCAGTCTTAAAGACGCCACCCCACTGTATCTTCCCACCGTATCTTCCCACCTCATGTGGAAATTGTGTTAATTTAATAATCCATTAGCGTCATAGGCAGGCGCACCCCCCCCTACTCCCAATTCCCGGGCGCTAAATTGATAGCAAACGTACCAATTTCGATATAATGCCTTCCCTAAGATCGTTCGTTGACAGCACCAAAAAAAATGAATCAATTCAAATAACCTGATAGTGTAGGGTTCACTATTTTCTTGGTGCTTCTTTTTATGAGCGGCATGGGGCTTCTATGTTGGAGCACCTCGAATCGAGGTATGGTCAACCATAACTCACTTTGGGCTTGCCTATGCAATAGTATCAACATTAATAATCAACATTGAAATCATTTCATAATTTGGCGAAGTTCGTTGGCACATTTTGCTAGCTTTTTGTAAGGGCCCCGTTTGCTTCATTGGGAAATAAATGTTTATGTAAAATTGTTTTTGACTTTGCGACCTTTAACATTTATCAGTATCTACAATGCATATAATGTATAAATCTCAGATATAGTACCTTTATATACATGCCCCGTGACTAGGCTCTCCCATTCGGCGCATTGTGACCATGGCGATCTCCACCCATAGGCTGACCGAAGCCACCGGATGCTTATTGATACTCACATGGATGCACATATGGGTATGCATGGATGTGCGCATGTGGTGCTCAGTGACTCACTGAGAAGAGCTCAGTTGTCGTTGTTATGCTTTACTTCAAATTGCGTTTGAAAACAATGCCCCTGCCCCTTGTAGTATTTGGCAGCACCATCGCAATTGGGCAGGTTTGTGCCCTCGGGTGCCTTTCAGCTCAACAACTGCAACAAATTCGGTTATTTTTTGTACATGGAAGAAGAGCCAATACCCTTTTAAACTACCTTAGAAAGATACAGTGGTGCACTTGCACTTCTCAAGAAATGACGGGTATTCATACTTCCATGCACGTTTTGGAGTCCCATACTCGTTTATGGTAGAAGGTTGGGATTGAGCGAATTCGGCTAGTCACCAAAATCCACATGGGACGTTCACTTGTACGGGCGAATTGCGGCTTGCAAAATATAGCATTGCCAATCTGTAGTTCATATCAATGCATAGAGTGGTGCACCCATTAATGCTAGCTGAGAATGCAGTGTGGGGAGAGGTTTTGTACTTGTGCATAAAAATATACATATACAATACGGTTGTGTTAGCACAAGTAACAAGCCTAGTTTCTAATCCATTGTGAGTTTTGAACTTGCGATTCCAAAAAATGGACTTGAAAACTATAAGGAGGCACATCCCCTTTTGTGACTAACCGGGGCTCAGCCCGTATATTGTATTCAACTCGGGAGTCAGTCAAGAGAGAGAGAGAGAGGGAGATGGAGTGGAATTGGAATGGAAGTTTTGTGTTACAAAACAGAAGCTGGGTAGCTATATTTATAACTACCCAGGTTGTGGCAATATGGCTGCCTAAGGGGCGCCACTAGAAACATGGTTTGAATATCTTGTTTTGGCTTGTTTGCTCATTTGCATCCACGTGTCCCGAATGAGTCACTCGCCAATCATCGTATCCCTTTGCCCCGCACGGCATTCCAACGCACCAAGCTACTAGCCATCCACAGCTATTTTTGACTTGTTTGTGTTTATGTTATTGATACAACAACATTAGTGGTATGGGGTGCTTGCCCTCTTCAAGCCATGGACCCGCCTTGCAAGGCACCTCGGTCCTTACGGGGACCTAGGCAAGACCACCCCAACCTCCCATATCGTATAATAGATAAGTTCCAATTCTGTTACCGTATCTTGGGCAGGGCATCCCCATGCTAAGAGACCATTAGTAGGGCATCCCCCACATTAGGCCTATGAGCATAACACGTTGGCTCTGAGGTGGTCCTAGTGGTGAGGTCGCAAGGAGGCCGTTCTTGAGAAGTCCTCCCCGGGCAAGGGGGATAAAAAAGATGCAGTTCTAATCAACCGGTGGCTTTCCCGGGGGTGTGGCAGGGAGACCTCTCTTCGGAGGGGTAAGAAATCTTAAATTCCCTATTGCTAACTTAAGAAGAAGCTAGTCGTAAAGGTTGTTCTAGAGCTATTGTGGTGAAGCCATCTGACACTTTGTTGGTTGGGAAATTATAGTACCCACTAAATTGGATACATCATTTGGTGGATCCTACGGTTTCTCTGTATGAGTAGAGACTGCACTCTTGGATACACCTAAGGTTAAACCTTTGAACGGTCAATCTACTAACTATATCAGATATCAGCTATCAACATTATTTAGTTTTATCAGTTGTGCCGGGATTGGGACATAATACCAAATGTTGGGACATTTTTAATATTCTTGCCATCCTTCATTTGTTTGCTTTGCTATTCTTCATCCTTTTGGAAGGCGATTTCATTATGACTGACTAGATGAATCATCATCAGTGTTATGGGACAATGAGGGAGCCCATGGGGTCAGATTTTCAATCAAACAGACGTTTTGTAGCTGGTTCTAATACACGAATAGAATTGCAAATTGGACCTGTGTTTGGTATACTGGTTAAACCGGATTATGACCAAATGAGACCACTCGTTTCACTTTCTACTGTTTTTTGGTTGGTAGTTTAGCAGGGAGACCAACACAACGTTTAGAGATATTAGGAACCGGTACCTCATATTCTTTGCCAGTTTTGCCTATCAAGGGATAATGGTTGACCAGACAAATGGTCACTGGAAGTTTTTATAGCCATTGAGATTGACGTTGCCGCATCACTCAGCCTCAAACTTGACAATGCAGAACAAACCGTATGAACCCCCCTTGTTCATTGGTGATAAAGATCAGGACATGAGCTTTTGGCTTAGAACTATCGAGAATTACCTCAATTTTTATAGTGTTATGAATGCCAAGTAGTGTCATATATTATTTTGCAACTGGGAGGCAATGCGAGGACTTGGTGAGATGTAGCGCTTGTCTCATAGGAAATTAAAAAGCCTAAAACGGTGGAGGACTTAAAAGACCTCATAAAGGCGTAGTTTGAGAGTCTTGTGAAGGAAACACGTACAAGGTTAGAACTCCTCCATTTACATCAGCATAGGGGTGAAGATGCGCTTTTGTACATGGCGCATATGAGGTCCTTAATGAACAAAGTGCTAGGATACGAGCTGAAAACGGCCATGCATTAATGAATCCTTGGTTTAGGCAGTTATTTATGCTGGAAGCTACCAAGACCAACCCCAAAACGTTGCATGAGGCTGAGAAGTTGGTCGCTCAATTGGAGGAAGCCCATGAGTTTCATTCATTGGGAACAAAGGACACAAAAAAAGGCTTCTCTTGCAAGACAATCGGTGACAAGCAAAAAGGCAGGGAAAAAGGCCAAGAAAAGTGGCAAATCTCAATGACAAACAAATGAAAGAAAATGTTGCCAAAGTCTACTGGTTAGCAACCATCGACAATAAATTCATGCCCAAGATCACTATGCAGGAAAGGGCATATTATCTCAGCCCATCCCCCTCAACAACATAAGTAAAAATTCCACCCGAGGCTAAATGCTGGAGGGTCTAGACAATGTGGACAGGGCTTGAGTTAGGGAAAACCCAGGGTGGTTGTACTTACCACCAAGATACGACTGAGAGGGATGGCCAATCAGATGGACGAGGAGGAGGCTCGGTATGCCTCCATGCTAGAGAAGTGCTTCTTTGCATTAGAGGCAAGGAGATTAACAGAATTCACTTCTGTTCAGTTAGAAGAGTACCTAGTTATCATAGCCTAGTTTGGCCAGAAAAATTGGATTATACAGACATACCTGAGTGCATGGCAGAAAAAGTGCCAACTTTGGTCGAGGCAGTGGTGGCACAAAGAGGGCTAACTTTAGCTTCCCAGGGGCAAGCTATTGGGGCGCCTGCAAAGGAGATTGAATTCCTGTCAGACAAGGCAAGAATCCCCAGATGCCTGATTCAATGGAAGGAAGCTATTACTGAGCTCATTGCTGAGGGGATGTCAGACATTGAGCCAGTAGCACGGGATCACCTGCTCCTAATCCTCAGAGCAGTGATTAATAATATATGTGTTATTAATCGTGTACATGTGTTTTGGCTTTGGTGGACTCTAGGGCCACTAAATTATTTGTGAGTAACCAAATCAGAACCAAACCACCATTGTCATTCGTTGGCACATATTCATCACTTGAATTGGCAATGGAGAGATAGTAGTCTCCACGGGAATCGCACAAGATGTGTTGATATGTATTGGCAACATGGTTAGTAAGGTGTCACTAATGGCAGTCCCAATAGGGATGGAATTGACATTATCCTCGGCCGGGACTAAATGGATATTGTTAATCCATTGGTTGATTGGAGGACTAATTCCCTGGTTTTGCAAAATGGGAACAAACTCGAGGTAGTTCAGGGAATTGAGACACCACAAAATGCATCCTACAAAATTATTAACCTTGGCCTTACTGGTCTCCAACACGTTTTCTCTCCTCACCGTTCTAGGAACAAGCGTGGTTGAGACTGAGGTAATCAGCTCACCAAGTCGAGTTCTCCATCTTTTTGGGAACTAACTATCTTAGTACATGAGTGGCCACATACACCAAGCCATCAGGCAATGGCTGGTTATAACTCACCGAGGGTGGTTGAGTCTCCCCAGGAGGGAGTACCAGAAAAATTTTCACCAAATGAAAGAGAAAATCTCTAGGAAAATCCAAAGGTAAGTATAGGAGGCAAGTCAAGGTGGTTGGACGTGTTGTCATTCAACTTGTAAACCCAAAGTTTGACTTCATGTCAGTTAGGCAAGCGGCCAAGTGGGCAAACAAAAGCGACTTGCCTATGCTTCTGTGTTTGATAAGGCAAACAAACCAAACTGCCTGAGAGGAAAAAGGCAAAGTCCAAGATCAAGGCTGGTGCAGCCAAGGGCCAGACAGAGGGAAAGTATTGTCAGTTAATAAGGGAAACTAGTCTAGTGAAAATAGAGGTGCCGATTGTTGAGTTCACACGAAACAGTGCAAGAGGCTGATATAGCTATCAGGGTTGAACTGAAGGGAATTTTGGAGGAGTACATTAATATTTTCCCTGAAAAGTTGCCTTATGGGCCACCTCCCAAAAGAGTGGTTGACTATGAGATTGAAGCGACGCCCGGAGTTACACCGTTACACAAAAGCCCATACAGGCTGCGTGACGCTGAGATAGATAAGTTAAGGCTTTAAATTAATAATCTCTTAGCACAAAGGCGGATTCGGCCTAATACAAGGTTTTATGGAGCTCCAGTCCTATTCATTCCAAAGAAGGATGGGAAGTGGAGACTCTGTAGTGACTATCAGGCTCTAAACAAAATAACGACCAAGAATCAGTACCCAATCCCAAAGGTCGAAGAGCTCATGGATTATCTACACAGTGCCAAATACTTCACAAAGATTGATATGTTCTCTGGATACCATCAGATTCGGGTGAAGGAGGCAAATGTACATAAAATGGCGTTCATATCAAGATATGGTTTATTTGAGTATACTGTGATACCCTTTGGCTTTTGTAATGCACCAGCACATTTCAGAGGATCATGAACCACTTGCTGAGAGATGGTTTGGACAATTTTGTGTTGGTATTTTTAGACGACATTTTGATATTCAGTCGTACCAAGGAAGGACACCTCAAGCACATAAAGGCAATTTTGGACTAATTGTAATTGGAGGAGTTCATCAGACGCTTGTCAAAGTGTGAGTTCTTGAGAATTGAAGTCAAGTAACCTGGATTGGCCTATGCTAGAAAGTGCCACAGATATCAGTTCCTTTCTAAGTCTTTGTAGCTCCTATATAAAGTTTGTCCAATGTTTTTTGAGATTGTTGCACCCTTGTGGGCCTTACAAAGAAGGACAAACCTTGGATCTAGGGTGACCAGGAGGAGAAAGCCTTTAACTGTGTCAAGAAGGCAATGGTCCCCCCCCCCCCCTTTTGCAATTACCCGATTTTGAGAGGGAATTTACTGTGACCACAAATGCTTTTGAGGTGTCAGTTGGAACAATACTCCAACAAGATTTTGGCTTAGGGCTTTAGCCGATTTGCTATGGGAGCAGAAAGTTGAATCCCGCGGAGATACAATATGGTGCATATGAGTGGGAACTATTAGAAATTATGTGGGCAGTGGGGAAATGGAAGCATTATTTAGCATGCCGATATTTCAACATCCAAGCTGAACATGACTCACTGAAAAACCTACCCAATGAGCCAATAGTCAATAGGCGAATTTGGAAATGGATTACACCTCCAGATATTTTTAGTGAAGTTGTACTCCATATTTTTTGGATTGCTTTTTTAGAAATGTTTCTTTTGTTTCTATTTATAACAAATATCATTCAACAAAGATGAAGCCTAAAGGTTTTGCAGAAGTATGACTGCGACCTAATCCATATACCAAGAAAGAAAACCCTGCCAACTTCCTCATATAATAGAGTATTAAGGACGTTAAAGAATTGATAAACATCCATGAGGAAGAAGACTCGTTGGTTAAAAGGTTGTTGTTGAGTGAAAAGCCCTCTGATGATGAGATCCAAAAGAAATTAGATAAAATTTTTGCGAATAGCAAACCGGAGATGACCCAAGTGGTGGGTTAAGAAGATAAAGTGGGACCTTCAATTTTGGTCACAAGGTCCCACATATCATTGGCAAGAGAGTTGAGAGAGAGAATTAAAAGTGGCATATAACAGGACACTTGTTGGATGGACATCATATCCTAATTGGAGGTTGTTCAAGAAAATACGGTTACCATTGGAGGTTGATCCTTCCGGCTGACAATGGGATTTTCGGAGATGAAGGATGGCGACAGGCACAAAAGATCACAATGGTGGCTAGTGGTACAGGATGTTCTAGAAATCAAAGAGCAAATAATGAGGGAACTTTATGAGGTTCTTTATTTAGGACATCTGGGGTACCACAAAACATTGAAGAATATACAAAAGACGTTCTGCTGGCCTACTATAAGGTTTAGTCATGGTACATTGTATATTGTATATATTGTATAAGTTGCTTAGCAATATTGTACAATAGGGGATACTCGTAGAATAGGAGACACTCGCTTTAGGGAAAAGCACAACGCATTTGTAGAATCCCCCAGGATAATGGCGACCTAGTGAGACAGATGGCGAAGCTTCGGTCAATGTATTACAATGGTGGTGGGCCCCCTGGTCCAGACAAGGTCTAGTGCACCGGCGAACTAAGACAAATGGCCTATAGGGTGCCCATTTTTATAGGTGGCGTGCTCCCCCTCTTGTCACATCAACCTCGGCCTCTTGTAATGTCCAATACAATCTTGTAATGCCAACCTCGGCCTCATGTAATGCCACCTCGGCTTTTGGAGAGCCACTCACATGATCCCTTGGCCCTTTGGCATGCCTCTAATAATGCCAGGCGGCTTCCCCAAGCTATACCACGTCCCTCCAACGTACCATGGCCGTAGGGGCGCTTGTACCTATGATCCGATGTAATGCAAGTATCTGACAGGTACTTGTACTGCCGGATCAACCCTATAATCCCTTGGAATGTACTCCACCATTTCCTAGCGGCTCCCATCCGCCCATGACCGCGCACTACATCATAATAGACTATAATGTTCATAATCACACCGGTTCCATTAAGGAATAATGCCCCAAATGGCCAGAAATGGGCTAAATGGTTTAAATTACCTAATGACCTCATTACACCGAAAATTGGCCCATTTAATTAGATGAACATGGCGATCATGATTAACACATTTCTAGACTCAAATGAACTCATATAAATTATCTAAGTCATCTAATTACCCATTAAAGTATAATATAGTGTCCAGTCACTACAATCTCCCCCCCTTAAACTAAGCATTGTCCTCAATACGGCTGTAGTACTCCTGGATCTTCTCTTGCGTGTTGTGGAGGCTGTTTTCAGGCTACCAAGTCGCTTCATAGGCGGGGTAGCCTTCCCAAAAGATGAGGTACTCCTTGATAGTTTGACGTCCACGCTTCCGCAATTGATGGTTGACGATTTCCTCGATAAAGTACTCCTCGTGGCCGTCCGTAGAGATGATTGCTTCGGGAGGTTGGGAACGTCTTCTTGCATCCTTTGGCGCTTGGTACAACTTCAGTTGAGAAGCATGGAAGACAGGATGCACTCGGGTGTGCACCAGTAACTCCAGCTTATAGGCTGTCGTGTAGCACTCTACCACCTTGAACGGTCCAATGTACAATGGCCCAAACTTGTGGCTTGGTCCAGCTCCAGCAATGTTGAGGTACTTGATAGATAGAAGAACTTCATCGCCAGCATGCAACTCAAAAGGTCTTCGCTTCTTATCTGCATATCGCTTCTGGCGCTCTTGAGCCTTCGTCAAATTGTCACGTGCTTGTAGTAGATCCTTGGACAAAGTCTCCATCCAATCCTCAGTTGTGATTTTCTTCATCTTTGCTCCAGCCAACAAGTTTGCAAGGTTCACTGGATGTCACCCATAGCAAAGGTAGAAAGGCTTAAATCCAGTTGAAGAATGCACGGCGTTATTGTAGATGAACTCGACCATGCTCAGCCGTTGATCCTAGTCGTTGTGTCATCTTCCCATGAACGCTCTCATGATCTCCTCAGTCATACGGTTGGCCCTCTCCGTTTGGCCATCAGTTTGAGGATGAAATCTTGACAACATTGCCAAAGTTGTTTCCATATTCTTGGACACTTCCTCCAAAAAATGGCTCGTGAACTTGCTCATTGTTGAACTCAATCAAAAAGTCCAGCCATCTCGCTTGTCACTTTGACAGGTTTGGTTGCGTCATGAGTTACTTCAAGGAGTAGTGGTCCATGATAACCTTGAACTTCTTGCCTTCTAGGTGGTGTCTCCAGGTCCTCAATGTATGAATCACTGCCAAGAGTTCCCGATCATGAGTAGGGTAGTTCGCCTTTGCTGAATTCATCTTCTGGCTCTTGAATGCCATAAGATGATCACTGGAGTCATGAATTTGACTCAACACAGCTCCCACAGCCGTGTCACTCCCATCGCATGTCACAATGTAATCTCGGTCAGGATCGGCAGTCTTCAACACAGGCGCCTTGGTCAACTTGGTCTTCAATTCCTTAAAGGCTGCATCCTCACTTGAAGTCCATTTGTAGGGAGTCTTCTTCCACGTCAAGCTCGTCAAAGGCGTTGCAATCTTTGCGAAGTCCTGGATGAATCTTGTGTAGTATCCCACCAGCCCAAGGAAACTCCGCAACTCCTTCAAGTTCTCTGGCTACTTCCACTCCTTGATAGCCTTGATCTTTGTAGGATCGGGCTGCACTCCATCGATGCCAACAATATGACCGAAATATTCAACTTCTTGCTAGAAGATTGAACACTTGGTCATCTTTGCATAGAGCTTGTGCTTTCTTAAAATTTCTAATGCCTTCCTAACGTGCACCTTGTGCTCCTCCAACGATCGGCTATACACCAAGATGTCATCCAAGAAGATGACGACAAAGGTGTCAAGATGCTCCCTGAAGATGCTATGCATCAAGTGCATGAATGTAGCTAGAGCATTTGTCAAGCCAAAAGGTAGCACAAGAAATTCGAAGTGTCCATATCTTGTTTTGAAGGTTGTCTTTGGCATGTCATCTGGATGGACATGGATCTGGTGGTAGCCACTCCTCAAGTCGATCTTTGTAAAAAAATTTACATCCCCCAAGCGGTCCAGAAGCTCTTCGATACGGGGCAATGGGTAGCGGTTCCGAATCGTTGCCTTGTTCAACGCCCGATAGTCCGTACACATTCGAACACTACTATCCTTCTTTGGAACAAAAAGGACAGAAGCTCCAAAAGGTGAAATTGAAGGTTGAATATACCCATGCTCCATCAACTCCTTCAACTAAGTCTTCAACTCGTCCAATGCTTGAGTAGACATCTGGTAGAGTGCTCAATGAGGTGGCTCTATCCCAGGGAGTAATTCAATACGATGTTCCACAACATGCTTCGGTGGTAGACCTGGAGGTAGCTCCGCTAGAACAACATCTGAATATTCCACCAGTAACTCCTTGACTTCTCTTGGAAACGGTGTATCAATCTTGGCATCATCCAACTCCACGATTGCATTCACTTCTTTGTACTCTTGGTCTTCTGTTTTGTCTTCATTGATTGGCCTCACGATGGCCACATACATGTCCTCATGTCAAGCAAGCCGCTTCATCTTCTGGGCTGAGACTTGCATACTTATTGCCCATTTCCCGAAGATACTTGAAAGCTTGGCACCCTCCTATGTATGGTAGTCGCTCTTCAAGACGATTGTCTTTTTCCCCACTCGAATATTAATAGTGCCGGCTCTCAAATCAATACTTGGATTCCATCTATCCAACCACGGTTTTCCCAATATTGCATCGTACTTGGGAAGTTTCATTACATAAAAATCTAAGAATTCGGTATGCTCCTCATAGCTCATTTGTACATCTTTCACAATGTGATTGGATGCTCTCATTGATCCATCCGCCAAATGCACTTGCATCTTTTCATGACTTCTCACTATTCTTAAGTTATGCTCACTCACAAGATGCTCACTGATGAAGTTTCCACTGGCTCCACTATCCACCAGAAATCTGACAGGGACACTATTCACTTCGCCCGAAATACACAACAGTTGTGTCATTGATATTGACACACCTGATTCTGCCTTATCCACAGACTTCCCAATGTAGCATTCCATTTCACAAGTTTTGCTATCGCTAGGTACATCCTTTGCAGTGGTGGATTCTTGAGGACAGACTGGTTGAAGTGTGTCTACCGGAAGACTCGCTTCTCCAGACTCAACACTTCCAAGTTGATGTGACTACCGGAAGACTCTCTTCTCCGCACTCAACACATCCTGGTTTGGTGGTATCTTGATCAGAGACACCAACCCAATCATGAGTTGCAACGGCAACCTTATGTACCATCTCCCTTCTAGGAATAGCGTTTGCCTGCAAGGCTTCAAAATGTAGCATGCTTCTTGCTTGGTCAGATCCAGCTTCCTTAACAATCTGAGCGATAGACTATACTCAATCACTGACTCTGACACTTCTGTGGGTCCAGCATCTTCAAGAGTAGCTGGCAACAAAATCTTGGTCCTTTCTGCCACCACCACTTGGCCATCCTTGTCATCTGGCCCTTTCATTGAGTCGGGTGTTGTTTGGTCATTGTTCCCAATATTCAACGACCACTGAAGTTTCCCTGCCTTCCTCCAGACTTGTTCTTCTTCATGGGATAGTCCCTGCTCCAGTGTCCAGCATTGACCTTGCAGCAGCAGTAGCACCCCTTATTGTCTTGAAGTTACTTCTTCTCTTTTGGAGTCAAAGGTTTCTTTTGGATGTAGCTTGTCCCAATTTCCATCGGCTCAGGTCCTCCAAACGACTTCGGTTGAAAGTTGCGCATGCCAGTAGCATTCAATCCACCATGCAACGAATTGCCCTTAAACCAACTTGACTTTCCACCCACTCCTTGGCCAGAGACTCGAGCAAGCACATTGTCAGTTTGGTCGGCATATCTTGTAGCTTCTTCAAATTTTGTTGGCTTTTTCAAGTCCACTTGCATCCAGACATTTGTATTCAAAGCACAAAGGAACTTGTCTAGCTTTTCTGCCTCCGAAAGATTGTCAATCCGAATACACACTAGCCAGAACTTATGCAAAAAGTCCAACACAGGCTCTTTCCCCCTTTGCCAAAGGGCATACAACTCATCCCTTTCCTACCGAGTCAGATTGTCCATTCGGAATTGTAGACGCAGATCCCTCTTGAACTCGTCCCAATTGTTCACTCGATTGCCACTTTTGCACAACTCACGCCCCCACATGGCAGCATGACCCCTCAATAGTGATGCTGCATATCCAACATGAGAGGCGACAAGAATTCCAGTCAACAACATATGCTTCTTTATTTGGAACAACTAATAGTTGTACATAGTATGTGTCAACATCACGATGTTTGGCACCATCATAAATCTCAGGCTTCTCTATTTTCATGCCTATTGGTGCTACTCCACGACCAACAATCAACTAGCAGTCAACTCAGCCATGTCCCAAGCTTGAGCATAAGATTGAAAGTCACCTCGATACTTGATGGCCTGTCTCTCCTCACGTAGTATGGCCATCTCTCGCTCTAGTTGTTGGTTCCATTCGCGGGCTTGGTTGACCTCCTGCATCAACTTTTGGTAACGCTCCTCTGCTTGGCAAGCTTCCTCCTTTCCCAGTACGAGTGTTTGACCATCATTGTGCACCATGGAGATAGATAGATCGCCCCTCCAATGCTCTTGCTCGCTCAGCTCCGAAACCACTATAGAATTCCCCAGGATAATGGCGACTAAATGAGATAGATGACGGAGCTTTAGGCAATATATTACAATGGTGGTGGGCCCTCTGATCCAGACAAGGTCGAGTGCACCAGCGAACTAAGACAAATGGCCTATGGGGTACCCACTTTTATAGGTGGCGTGCTCCTCCTCTTGTCATGACACCCTCGGCCTCTTGTAATATCCAATACAATCGTGTAATACTAACCTCGGCCTCCTGTAATGCCACCTCGACCCTTGGAGAGGCACTCACATGGTCCCTTGGCCCCTTGGCATGCCTCTAGTAATGCCAGGCGGCTTTCCCAAGCTATACCACGTCCCTCCAACGTACCATGGCCGTAGGGGCGCTTGTACCTATGGTCCGATGTAATGCAGGCACCTACCAGGTGCCCGTATTGCCGGATCAACCCCATAATCCCTTGGAGTGTACTCCACCACTTCCTAACGGCTCCCATCCACCCATAACTGCGCGCTACATCATAATAGACTACAACGTTCATAATCACACCTGTTCCATCAAGGAATAATACCCCAAATAACCAAAAATGGGCTAAATGACCTAACTTGCCTTAATAACCTCATTATACCGAAAATTGGCCCATTTAATCTGATGAACGTGGCGATCATGATTAACACTTTTCTAGACTCAAATGAACTTATATAAATCATCTAAGTCATCTAATTACCTGTCAAAATTATAATATTGTATTATAACACTGTAACAGTGTCCAGTCACTACAACATTGTATAATAGAGGCCCTCACGGGAGCATTGTTAACCCGACGGTATTTAAAATATTCGGCAGGCGAGTCAGACATGCGTGCATGCACTACTGCAGCAAAGCACTGCGGCAGCCCCTGCGCGCATCGACAGCCTTGCTCTAATCAAGTTTGCCGCCGTCCGGGCGCGCCGCGCCTCGCCACGCCCGCCACGGGCCCTTCGGCCCAAAAGAAAATTTTTGTCGTGGGCGATTGGCGCGTCTCGCCCTGGCCGCCGAGCGAGGTTTGCCGGCCTCCACAGCGAAGTGCACGTCAGGGCAAGAGCCAGGCGACTTGAGGCCAAGAACGCGGCAACGTCCGAGGTTCTTGGCCCCCGGCCATGACAAACTGCCCTTGGACGGACCAAAGGGCCATGGGCAAGTGATGGCCGCAGGCACAACCCGGCTATTGAAGAGCGGCACGGCGCGCTGCGAGGTGGAGGGGCAGGATAGGTGGGGTGGACGTTGGGCAGCGAGCTGCTCAATCTGCAGGCTCTCTCTAAGTGGCGCACCCCTCCCGCTGGCTCTTTCCACACCACCCAAATTATCCATCATGTGCCTGGGTCACAACGGTGGCACTCGTCACACACCCAGCTGCGCAGATGAGAGTGCGCCCAGTTGCTGCTCGCGCTTGGCAGCTTGCCCTTGCACTAGCATTTGCAACGCGGCCCAACGCCTGCAACCAAGTCGTTGGCACCCACAATGGAGGCATGGCAGAAGCGGGGGAGACAAGGGTCGTTGCAAGGGAGGCACTGAGGAGGTGCCCCGAGAGGCTACTTTCGCAACAGGGGAGGCCAATTGTCGTGGCGGGTGTGGCCACCACCAGCACAAGTCACAAGCCGCAGGGGACCGATCGCCGCATCCCAATCCAGCCACTTTCGCTGCTCACGGCCACCGATTGCAGCCATCCACGGCAGACGATCTTGGCGCCTGTGGGTGGCAACAAGTGACGGCCACCCAAACGCCGCGGCCCTGACTAGCACGCTCCGGTTGCTTGCTGCCAGGTGGAGGTGGCGATCAAGCCATTCCTGGCGCCCTTCCCCCGCCCCTGCCTCGGCCATTTCAACCGCTTTGTTGTGGCCAAGCGCCAGCGAGCATTTGGCCGTGCGTTCCTGTGGTGTTAGCGTGCCATTGCGCCCGCCATTCAGCTACCGATCGAACTGGCCGCAAGCACCATGAACCGCCGCCCAGGAAGTGCCACAACCGCGTTTTGTTGAGCACGCCAATCGATGGGGGCATGGCTGGCAAAGGAATGCGCGCCCGGAAAAGATCCTCAAGGCGTGGGCAGAGCGGTGGGGAGGCTTGAGGCGAGTTTGGCGCGGCCGTGTTTGTGGCTGGTCGCCACAGAGGAACAACAAAAGCGCTGCCAACTGTTGGGAAAATTGGGCAGAATTGGCAGGCGAACACCAACGCCGGACTGCTGCCGGTGTTTGGGGCGTGGGAGAGCCCGGACACAGTGGCACAAGCTTGGTGATTTTGACGGGAATGGCTGACGATCTTGGTGCCTGCTTGCTGCCGGCATCTTTTTCAACAAAACGCTTTGCTGCGGCCAGTGCCAACGACTGTTTGCACTGGCGTTTGGCACGTTGTTTGCCCAACCTTCCGGCAGCGACCAGCCAAAGTGGCGGGCAATCGCCACGAACCCCAGACCGCTGGCTCAGCCATGCTGTTCAAACTTGGTTGCCCATATGCCGCTCAATCGCCCACAACGCTTGTCCAGCCGTAGTCTCAGATTCAGTGGCGACCTAGCGGCGATCGAGGCGCCAAACTCGGCCAACGGACCAGGCAATCCCACGACGCGCCTCGCTGCTGCGATCGCCCGCAATGGCGCCCATCAATCAGGGGGTCAATCAGCGGTCAATCGCAGGACCCAAGGCGCCGGCAGCCTGCGCCTGGGCAGCCCCGCCTTGGGCCTCGCCCTCGCCCCTCCCAGCGCGGACAGCCCGTTGCAGGCGCGCTCCAACGCACACGTTCCTGGGTGCAGGTTAGGATGGATTCTGTTCCGTTCGACGCATTCTTTTCCATCGGAAATCCTTGTCCAAAAACAAACAGAAAATAACAAACGAAAATAGAATCTGTCAAGAACAATGGACACTATTAACAGAATCTATTCTGCACTTGCACCTCCGCTGTGCACCCCTCCGTGGATGCCAAGGAGGACAATAGTTCGTCAACTGAAAAGACGCCCAATCGCTACGACCTATTTCTTCTGATCAACCCATAGATTCTCAACACTATTTGATCTTGAATGGGTGCTGCAATTTGCTGCTTGCAAGGTGCAAAAGGCAGCACTGTAAAGACTAACCGTGCAATGGCCAAGGCACCAACTCGATTTGGTACATGACACCCCCTCAATATATATATAACTGATCACCAGTCGAGAAAATTATGTTCCATTGCTCAAACCTGCCTTCGTTTTCACGCCGCAGTCAATGCACGTATTGGTGCATCAATGGATGCACAGATTGATACAACGATCGTTGCATTCAATCGTCAAGAAATTGGTGCACGAGTTCATGCACCGACTAGTGCACCATTTCACGCACTAATTATTGTGCTTAACTTGATCCTAAGGAACCAAATCCAAGTGATTGAAGGTCACTACAATTGAACATATTCAACACATGTTCAAACTAGCTTGTGCCCGTCTTGCCGTGCCATGCCTCGCCACGCCCGCCGCGGGCCCTTCGGCCAAAAAGAAAATTTTTGTCGTGGGCGATTGGCGTCTCTCGCCCTGGCCGCCGCGCGAGGTTTGCTGGCATTCGCAGCGAAGCGCGCATCGAGGCGGGAGGGAGGCGACTTGTGGTCGCGAACAAGGCGACCTGCAACGAGGTTTGCGTCAACCGATGACAAAGGGCGCTTCGGCGGACTCAGGGCGCCAGGCACGGCCGAGAGCCAAAGGAACAAAGACCCAACGGGCTTGAAAGCCACGGCAGAGGGCGGCGCGGCGCGACGCAGCGGCACAGCAGAGAGCAGCGCGGCTTCACGCCATGGCAGCCGTCATCCTTTAGCAGCGGGAATGGCCACTCGCATGTGCCATAGCTGCTGGCCCAACGAGCTGGTGTGAGCGGACGCACGTTGCAACAGCGATGGTAGGCATGGCTGCCGTTGGTTCACACGGCGCTTTCGTTCGCTCGATGCGTGCCGCGACGCGCTACATCAGGGCAGGCCCACCATGTTGGTGCGCGGAAAGTGCCTCAAGCAGAACCTCCACCAGACCAGAAACACAAGTCACAAGCCGCGGGGAATGGGGGGCCGATCGCTGCATCCCACACCAGCCAATTTTGCTGCTCGCAGCCACTGTTTGCAGCCATCCACGGTGGCCGATCTTGGCACCTGCGGGTGGCAATAAGCGACGGCCACCCGAACCCTGACTAGCACCCTGCGGTTGCTTGCTACCAGGCGTGGGTGGCGATCAATCCATTCTTGGCGCCCTCGCCCCCGCCCCTGCCCCAACCAAACCGCTCAAACGCTCAACAGCTTTCTTCTGGCGAAGCGCTGGCCAGCTTTTGGCCGTTCATTGCTGTGGTGTTTGCCTGTTATCGCGCCCGCCATTCAGCTGCCAATCGAGCTGGCCGTGAGGACCAAGAGCAGCCGTCCGGGAAGCGCCACACCCGCGTTTGTTCAGGGCGCCAATCGACGGGGCCGTGGGTGCCCCTCTCCTGAGCAGCGCGAAGGAACGCGCCCAGAAGGGAGCCTCAAGGCGTGGGCAGAGCGGCAGGGAACCTTGAGGAGAGTTTAGCGCGGCGGTGCTGGCGGCTCGTCGCCACAGAGAAGGAACAAAAGTGCTGCCAACTGCTGAGAGTGTTGGGTGCAATTGCCAGCGATCGCCAAGCGATCGCCAATGCCGGGCTGCCATCCGTGTTGGGGGCAGATGAGGGCCCTGACACAACGGCAAAAGCTTGGTGGTTTTGGCGGAAATGGCTGACGATCGTGGTGCGTGTTTGCACCCCGCATCTTCTTCAATCAAACGCATTGTTGCAGCCAGCACCGACGACCGTCTGCGCTCGCGTTTGGCGCGTTGTTTGCCCAACCTTTTGGCAGGGGCCAGCCAAACTGGCGGGCAAAATCGCCACAAAAACCCATACCGTTGGCTCGGCCATGCTGTGCAAGCTTGGCTGCCCTCGTGCCGCTCAATCGCCACAACGCCTGCGCAGCTGTTGTCTCCGATTGAGCGGCGACCCAGCGACGATTGAGGCGCCCAACTTGGCCAACACAGCTGGCGAACCCACAACGCGCCTAGCTGTGGCGATCGCCTCCTATGGCACCCACTAATTGGCCGTCAGTCGCCGGTCAATCGCAGGGCAGCCGAGGGGCTGGCAGCCAGCGCCTGGGCTGCCTCGCCTTGGGCCTCGTTCCTCGCCCTTCCCAATGAGCACAGCTCGCCGCAGGCGCACTCCTGGGCGCTCGCTCCTGAGCGCTCGCTCCTTGACGCTCGCTCGTGTCCCAGATCAACACGGATGAAAAAACGTTCAAGAAAAAAATGCGTCGAACGGAAAGTAAAATGGATGCTGACCTGCAACGGAAATCCTCGGCCAAAACAAACAGAAAAACAACAAACAGAAACAAAATCTATCACGACTCATGGACAATATCTACAGAATCTGTTATCCGCTTGCACCTCCCCTGTGCACCTCTCTGTGGTTGCCAAGGAAGATAGGACAATGTCAGTTGAAAAGAAGCCCATTTGCTACCCTCCATTTTTTCTTATAACACCATAGATTCTCAACAGTACTGATCTTGAGCAGGCTTTGAAATGTTATCGTTCGTAAGGAGCAAAAGAAAACATTATAATGGCCAACCGTACAGTGCACAAGGCACCAACTCGAGTTGGTGCGCGACATCCCCTCAATACACATAACTTGGATCCTACAACATCAATTCAGATGATTATGTTCCATCGCTCCAAACCTGCCTTCGTTGCCACGCTGCACTCATTGCACCTACTGGTGCATCAATCGATGCATAGATTGGTACAACAGTCGTTGCGTTCAATCCTACAACAATTGGTGCACGAGTGCATGCACCGACTGGTGCACCATTTCACGCATTAATTGGTGTGCTGAGCTTGACCCTAAAATGTCAAATCCTGGTGACTGAAAGTCATTGCGATTGGACATGGTCAACTTATGTTGAAACTCGCTTGCATTCAGCTACTTGCCAAGGCTTCAAATACTATTTCTATTTGGCCCTAGCATATTAAACAATTATGTGTAGTGTGTCACAAATATCAAAGAACGTCTGGGTAGTCTAGCCGACCGCACGATGCAGCACCGTTGGGTTAATCAGAGGACCGCGTGTGCGCAGCGCGCGGGGATATCCGGCCTTGTATACTATAATATATTATACCCTTCTGCATAGTAACGTAACGCTGGGCCCTTTTTCGCGGAGTCGATGAATAAAAAAGTAACAGTGCCGGAGCGAGATGCCGAGCAGCCGAATTTAGTAACGGCCGGGGCGCGGCTTCGGAATGGGCTTGGCACCGCCATCTGGCGGGCCATTGCGACGTCGATCGGCAGGCAGGCCGGCGCCCGCCGCTTGCCTACCAGATGGGTCGGTCCTTGAACAGTAGGAAGCGATCGCAGGGGAGCATGGGCGATCGATCGATCGGCAGGCCGGTGCCCGCCGCTTGCCATCCGGGCGGCTCTAGCTTCGAACCTTGGGAAGCGATCGCAGGGGAGCGTGGGCGATCGATCGGCGGGCAGCAGGCACTCCACTCCACCATCAGTGAGCGAGACGATTAGGGAAAGTAATCCTGGCTGAACACCAGCGCCAGGCCTGCTGGCTCTTGTGAGAGTGGGAAAACAGTCAGTGGAGTCACGTCTTGCTTAACAACGAAGCAGAGAGAGAGAGCGCAAGTCTTCCTCTCCCGGCTTTCCCTTAAGGGAAAACTAAAGGTTTCGGCCCCAGGCAGATGAGCATGAAATGTGGCTCAAGTTTGTGGCAAGGGACCCGGCTTCGCGAACCACCTTCGCGCGGGGCGCGATCGATCCCCAGAGCTGGGTGGTTGGTGACGCATGGTGCACGCACGTACAAGGCTTGGGACTAGTTCGTTGCACCTGAAACTTGGAATACAGCCTCGAGAGCCCCCTCGGAGCCGGCCGGACACGATGCAGAGCGAAAAAGAAAATAACGTAACGGTCCAGGATGAAAATGCGGAGCAAAAACATAACGGTCGGGAGGGACCGATACGGAAGGGTTTAATATACTAAGGTATTAGAGAAACCAAAACCAATACTTGAGAGGGAATAGAACCTGGTAGAAGTGACAACTCGGGTGTTTTCTAATACCGTGGGCAAAGGGAAGTACCGGGGAGAAAGCACCATGTTGGTCAGTACAAAAGGAATGGCTCTCAGAAACCAATGGGTCGGTGGGATGGAAGAACAAGGGACGGGCGAGTTTGAATTGAAACCTGGCGGGCATGCTAGAATCAGGGTGACTCACCCTATTTCTAGCATGACCCTTGGAATCCCTTGGGAGTGGGTATAAATACAGACACTTTTGATCCATTTGTAATCAAAGTTGATGACAAGTTTCGACTCGACCGTTCTCCGACTCGAATGGAGAGAATAGGCCATTTCCCGTCTGGGCAAAAAGGGATTCCGCCCTCTTACAACTAGTTTCAAAGCCAGCAAAGCTGCCGACAATGAAGCGGCGCTTTGAGAGGACCTGACCCATGACCAAGAGGCGGCAGTTCCTAAAGGAACGGAACGGGAGGGTGCAACCCACGAATCAGGCAGCGGGACATCACGAAGACGTTAGCTGTGTTTGGAGCTCTGAGGAGTGGAGGTGGAGAACCGCTGGACGCCGGGAGAGCATCAGCAACGTGGCCGGCCCCAAGGGCAAGAACCACAGAGCATCAGAGGACATGAGCTATGCAGCCTGCCCTGAGGGCGAAATTGAGGAAAGAAGTTGCCGGGTGTCAGAGAACACTGGCCGGGAAGCTGCCCCAAGGGCGTAGAAGGGCTGGACGTCTGGAAGACATCAGCTGTGTGGCCAGCCCCAAGGGCAGGGCAAAAGAGAGACTGGATGTCAAGGATATCAGAGGGATTGGACATCAGGGACATCAGAGGGATTGGACATCAGAGACGTCAAAGGAACGAGGGCGTCGAGAAGACGTCAACCAAAAGTTGCACCTAAGAAAGGGGCGATAAGGAACCAAACAACATGAGCTAGGCCGGAAGTGTACGGAGCCCGTCACCTAGCCAAGCTAGAGCTTCGCCAGACCAACTACAAGCAACCATTGAGTAGGTGCTGGGAATCCGGTGGAGCCAACTGGCAAGACACTTCAAAACACAACAAAATGAAGCTCAGCAATGCACACAGAGCCAACTTGAAGAAGCCATGGCCATGGCTGCAGCGCTGAATGGAGCTGGGGTACGCAATACTAGGGAAAGACCCAACCTGCCCGCCCTTAGACCACCGAAGCTACCAACGTACGAGGGAGCACGTCAAGGAACATTAACTCAATGGGCATTGTAGGTCAAACAATACCTACGCCTAATGAACATACACAATGAGGCGTACAGCGTGGAGTTCACTGTTGGGTTGCTCCAAGGGTCAGCCGCCCTCTGGTGCCAGAACTTGGTGGAGTCGCACAGAGAGGGGGTTGTCTGAACGTGGAGAGATTGTATAGATATTGCGGAGGGCCAATTTTGAGTAGCCAACGACCGACAGAAAGCCAGAGACGAGCTGGCAAGACTGAGCCAGTGCACAAGCATTGAGGACTACATGGCAAAGTTGGTGGACTTGAAGACGCGCATCAAGGGAATCGATGACGACAAATGCTTGGACAGATACAAGCAAGGATTGAAGCCAATAGTGAGACTTGACAAAAAAAGAACCAATCCCCAAAATCTTTAGCAAGCTATGACTCACGCGTTAAAGGCTGACGATATCCTATTCAGAGTGAACGGAGCATCAAGACACCAGCTCACAAGACCACCTATATGGGACCTACCCCGACCGGTGCCACATGTTGGGCAAACACCAATGGAGGTGGACAACCTACGGGGAGCAAGACCCACCAGAATACAGTGCTATTGGTGCAAGGGATATGGGCACTTTGCAAAGGAATGTACGGTGAAATCAAGGCCAGGAGAACGCACCACAGCCAGCCGAGGTGTTGGATGCCACAACGTGACTAACATTGAGAGGCACCAAGACCGACCAGGAAATGAGTCCGAAACATACTACGGGAATACATGGGAAGCATGTGTGGGCACCAAAAAGCTACCTAGCTATTTTGGGAAGCTGGAAGGCTGAACCATCCGAGCTCTAGTGGATTATAGAGCTATGGGCAACTTTGTGGTGAAGGGGATACTACCGGAAGAATGCAAACGAAGGTGCTATGTGACGACCAATGACTTAAACGTCATGCTGGTGGATGGGAGCAAGGTTGAGGATGCTATGAGACGTCACGGGCTGAGACTTGTCATGGGGAGTTGTGAGATGTCCATAACTACGGTAGAAATATTGTTGGGGACCTTTGACTTGATTCTGGGGCTACCGTGGCTGGAAGACGTGGAGCCCTAGCTCGACGGGACCACCCGCAAAATGACCATAGGCAGAGACATCATATGGCTGGTGACAACGGCAACACCATACCAAACACCACAACGGAAGGCTCCACACAAGCCACCTACCAGCCAGGGTACCGGCCGAGGAAGCTAAAACGAGCCAAGAAAGTCGACTACAAAGATGGGCCATTCGAGTTACCAAGAAAATAGCAAAGAAGGAAACGACCATTGTGGCTATCAACCACCCCAAATGAACAACAATGGGGAACCGGAAGACCATGCTCCTTGTCAGGATGCCCTTGACGATTTTGACGACTTGACGACTCCTTGTACCAACTGCAAACCCGCCATAAGCCTGGGATACTCAAACTGTACGGAAGGGGAAGATTATGACGAGCTGTGTGAGCCCACAATGATAGATGAACCGCTGGGATGGACACCTAACGACTAGGAAGTCAATCAACCCCGACCGTACGATATAGAAAGCAAAGAATGGTATCCCAAAGCAGCTAAAGAGAGGGCCAAGGAGAGAAACAACATTGGTTACTATCAACGACTTCAAATGAACAACGTCGAGGAACTAGAGGACCACACCCCTCACCAGGGTGCAGCTGACAACTGTGACGACTTGATGACCTGCCGTACCCATTGTGAAAGCAAAGCAAGAAAAATGGTAGACGATTTGATGGTGTGAGAGAAGAAAAAGAATAGCTGCCTTCCCCCATGACGGAAGTAACCATGAGAAGGGAGGAACTGGTCATCACCAAGGAGCCATGAGGGTGTGATGAATGCAATGTTCTGCTGGAGTCGAGCTATACCCAAATCGTCATGAGGAATACGCCAGATGACTCAATTAAACGCCGCGCAAGAAAAAGGCTTTGGCGAGGCGTTACACTACTAAAGCGATGGATTAAACAGGCAAAGGTGGATGCATCAACACGGGGTCAAGATATCAACCAGGGGCCTGCCACGCCTGGTTCGTCGGACCAAACGGCGAGGACGGAAAGTGGAGCAGAAGTGACCACCGCACTTCCTCAAAGTGGCGTACGATAGTGGAGGGCAGGGCTTTGGACCCGCGCCCTATTTATAGGGTTAGTAGTGGCCTTATTCACCATATTGTTGTTTGCCGCCACAACACCCAACTGCCCGTCGCACACCCTGACATCCCGACACCAGGCAACGACCATGGCCCAGCAAGCCCACGAGCCTGCGGAGTGGTGTTGCTGGGTAGAGGTATATGCGGGCATCCAATGGAGGAATGCCGAGGAGCAGCAAGCTGCCCAGTTGTGAAGATAGCACATGGCGAGCACCATAATCCAGCGAAAATGGCAGGACAACCCAGTCCGGTGGAGCGAGGAAGAGGAGATCGATGACCAAGCTAAAGACATGGCAGAGATGGAAGCCCGGGCCACGGGCTGTGAACGCCGCCACGGAGAAAAGCACTGGTTGCGTACGAATGACACAAAATGCCTCCGATGGGTCGAGGATGCTGGAAGCGGGGCCAGAAAGATGTCCGAGGAGGAAGATGGGCCAGCAGGCGACCAGGCGTAGGGAGGCTGCCACACCGACCGGCCCATCAAAGACCCGCACCACTGGCTGCACGACAACCCATGGGCTGGCATCGAGTAGCCGTGGTGGTGGGGAATTGGGTCTAGCACTTCCCCGCCTAGGACGACGACCAATAGGAACCACACCCATGGGCAAGGCATGCGCAACCCCCGTGGGGGGGGGATTGGGCCGCAAAAGGTGATGCTGCGGCCTGAGGACCACTGGAGAGGCCGCACCCCAGCTCGCGGGATGCTCGATACTAGTGGGGAAGGATGTAAAGGTTAGCCATGGTACATTGTATATTATAAGTTGTTTGGGAATATTGTACAATAGAGGATACTCGTTTTAAGGAAAAGCACAACACATTATATAATAGAGGCCCTCACAAGAGCATTGTATATTAGAGAAACCAAGACCAGTATTTGAGAGGGAATAGAACCTATTAGAAGTGGCAACTCGGATGTTTTCTAATACCATGGGTAAAGGGAAGTATTGGGGAGAAAGCATCATGTTAGTCAGCATGGAAGGAATGGCTCTCGAGAACCAATGGGCCAGTGGGACAAAAGAACAAAGGATGGGCAAATTCGAATTGAAACCTGGCGGGCATGCTAGAATTAGGGTGACTCACCCTATTTCTGGCATGACCCTTGGGATGCCAAGGGAGCGGGTATAAATACAGACACTTCTAATCTATTTGCAATTGAAGTTGCTGCCCAATTTTGACTCAACCAGTCTCCGACTCGAATGGAGAGAACGGGCCGTTTCCCATCTGGCCAAAAAAAGATTCCGCCCCCTTACACCTGAGGACACCCTAGACATTAGAGCCTTTGTGATGGTATGCCCAATATGCCAGCATGAGAAGGCCATCCACTATGTGCCAACTAAACTTCTATTACCACTCAAGCTCCCAAAACAAAGTCGGCAAACGTGAGCTTGGATTTTATCATAGGTTTTCCAAAATCAGAGAGCGAGAATGATGGGATTCTTACTGTCATAGATAGGGCCACCAAAATAGTGCACTTTGCACTAGTCAAGCAAACAATCAATACTATTGATACTACCCGTGTCTACTAGACTATGGTAGGAAAACTTCACGGGATCCCACATTCTATTGTGAGCAACGGAAACCCAAGGTGGCATGGTTTTCGGTTCGTTGCGGGCAAGGCTCCCACTGCGGCGCCCAATTCAGCCCGGATGGGCCTCGTCCGCCGGATGACCGGCGGGCTGTCCGGGGTGCTCGCTCCTTCGGGGTGCGCAGTGTGGGCCCAGGCCTGTGGATGGCCGGGCGCGGGGCGGCCATACGTGCAATGGGTGCGCGGTGCCATGCGGCTCGCGGGTGTAGCCGCTGGGTGCGTGAGTGGGCGAGAGAATGGAGAATTAAAGTCTAACAGAAGGTCGCCCCTTTGAGGGGGTGGCCTCCACCTGAATCACATGACAATGTGGCCGCTGGGCCTAACGATAATATCTCATCCCCCAATACGGTCCGGCTGAGGGTGTCTAAGGTACTAGATATATATCTATCAATACCTCCTCTACCGCTAACCCAATGGAGGCGGTTCAAGAACCTACGGGTTCCTAATAGACTCTACTATCACGTGAGATATTCAATTGCATTGTTCATTATGCTTTAGCCTCCCAGTAACCCAATTACTAGAGAAACATACTACCCCTTGTGCTTTACACCACACAAGGTTTATATCCAAGTTCTAGAACTATGGAACGTTCTTGGAAGCTCCCTGAGGATATTCAGTGCAACCACCCTCAGACAAATGGTCAAACTGAGGCAATGAATAGGGTGGTCGAGATAGTCCTGCGCTGTAATTTATATGCCAGGTAAGAGGGGTCAAACTAGGAGAAAAATGTCTACCATTGAATTTGTGATCAACAACAATCCGACATAGGCCATGGGTTACACACTATTTTGCTTGAACCATCATGGTTAGCCATGATGGCTTCCATCCATATATTGATGCAGCACCATTAGTGGTATAGGGCGCCTTCCCTCTTTAAGCTGTGGACTTGCCTCACTGGGTATTTAGGTCCTTAGGGGGACCTAGGCAGGACCACCTTGACCTACTCCCGTATCATATATTATCATAAGGTCCAGTTCGGGAACTGTCACCATATCTTGGGCAGGGCATCCCCCACACCAAGAGACCATTAATAGGGTGTCCCCCACATCAGGCCTATGTGCGTAACATATATACCCATGGACCTTATCCGGGATCACAACTCTGCCATGATTGAAGGGGTCAACCAATTTGTGGATCCTACTAAAAGGAATTTCTCAATGACTCTAAAGTTTCTAAATCAAGCCAAATACAAGATGAAGTCCCAAACTAACTAGAAGCAAAGGGAACTAAGGTTGAGTAGTGGGGATCAAGTGCTACTGTCGACGGAGTATTGAACTTGAAGAATGCACATATCTGTAAGCTGAAGAGGCGGTTCGTTGGGTGGGACTAGTGGCCTATGAACTCGACCTCCCTCAGAAGTGGAAAATTCACAACATATTCCACACCAATTTACTGCATCCTTCCAAAACTAGCCAGTGGGCGCAACCTACTCAGAAAGGTCAGATTGAGGACATGGAGCCCAAACAGGATGAGTGGCGCATAATTTTTCTGCGCGCGCCCCATGCGATGGATCAACGATCCCTCTGGCGATTGGCCAGACGTAATTGGCATGGTTGCTTGATCAATCTCGACGCGGCGCAGATGTGGTGGGCCCCTTGGCAGAACGGCCTCTGTGGTGCATCAGTTGGAAGGGCGGATTAGGTCCGGCGTTGCCTTGTGCGCAGTTTGCAAGTAGGCAGTGACAGGAAAACGGGATGTTCGTTATAGAGTTCCCAGTGTCCCCCCGTGGCACACAACACGGTTACGTAACCCTCAGGTCACCCTGTACTTAGGCCACCATCCCCACAAGCACCTAGACCGTCCTCAAAGCCCTCATTTCTATGCGGGGAAATGGCCCAAAAATGGCCAAAATCCCAAAATCGCCTCGCTGCGCTCAATGCTCCACAAAGGTGCGGATAATTGGTCCGCGTGCCTTTGCGTCGCATCTCACTCCACTCGAATAAAGAACCAAATACAATGTTCACACAACAATGAGCCATATAATATCAAGAAATTTTTGTTGGCGGTGGGCAGGACCCACTTTTTGGAGGGGTAAGGAGTATTTAGTGCTCTAGAAAGATTATTCATTGGATGATGCCACCCAAACTCTAGAAGAGAATTTCACTTACCCAGAAGAACTCAAGAAAATACTTCTTCAGAAGTAATTAAGAGGGACCGGCTCATTGAGGACAACTAGGCCTTTGGGTTTTGTTTAGATGTTTTGAGGGCAAAACTACCCGAAGGGGGAAGTATTGTTGTGTAAATTACTTGGGGGATCCAATTATATACTGGGAAGTGATAACGAACAGAGGAGGTGGAGGGGACCTTGTGGCCCCATTGGGCTCTTCGGCAGGTGCATCGCCTAAGAATCAACCAAGGACCACACGGTGTTGGCTGGGGGTGATTTGTTAGTAGTTGTTGCAGCCCTGAAGGGCGCCGCTAGTTTCCAAAGCTCGTGAGGTCGCCACGCCCTACGGCTCGGCTGTTGCAGGTCAGCCGGCCCTCTCCACCAAATTTGGTGGGCGGTAGCGGGGCGCTCGTTCCCTCGGATGCACGGTGGGCCCAGAACGATGGGGATCGTCCCCCAGGGCCTGCTGTATGTGGCGGGTGGTGGCGCAGCCAGATTTAGCCAATTACATAATTCCCACTCCAGAAATGTCAAATAAGCCTCAACCCCAAGCAGCCACGTCACAGCAGCTGACATGTCAGTGTGATTGTCGAAAAGCTTTGGAATACTGGACTGGCAATGTCAGCAACCAATAACATTGGCAACCATAGTTTGTAATTGTAGTGCATTCTAAAGCCTTTATTGAAGTCCGAACACATGCAATAGGCTTAGGAATATGTCAGAGGCTGTTTGCCAGTTATCAATGGTGCTTTTACGCACCTTCCTTCTTTACATCGAATTTTGTGTCAATTACATAATCTCTTAGCGGCACAAGTCTGGACCTCCCCCCAACGTCAATTTGATATGAAGCATACCAAAATCGACATAGTGTCTTCTTTTATATAATCCTTTAATATCATAGGTCTGGAACTACGCCCCCATCCCATCCTACCCTAGCGCCAAAGTGATGCTAAGTGTACTAATTGTTTTTGGCATAGTGCCATCCCTAAGAGATATGTACGATGCGCAAATAAGGGACAAGCTGGCGTGTTTTTGCTTATTCAGATATGGTTTTCTTGGTTATTATATTTCACTCCCACTGCCAATTTAAAATTAGATAAAATTTGATGGATCACATAAGTTCCATATTGTATTGCCTTTGTGGTGCCATCGAGTACCAATTATTTCTGGCTAGCAAAAATCCTGCAGGCGCCTAACGAACCCTTGTTAATACATGCTAGATATTGTGCATATAAGTATTGAGCTACTAATTCACTATTGCCAAATTGTGTACCCAACGAGTTCAACCATGAGCATGCATACTACATTGTTGACATGGCTTTCGGCATAACACTTGAGAAGTTTGTGGGCTTTCTACCCAAATGGCTTGGAGAATTCCGGGAACCAACTTACTAGAGGGCGTTGTTTAGCCAGAGTCCCATGGCAGTCTTCCAATATGATCATTTGCAATTATGCAGGAGCCAGGGATAAATGAGTTACTCTTGCCATGATGTTTACAATGTCTTGACCTAAAGATTAGGCAACAATTCATGAACATCATATTGTTGTCAATGGATTCACAAGCTATCTTGTACTTGTGACAACTCTGTTAGTTGTGTTGTGATCCAGGCTGACACCTTGATTAGACTTCATAGACTCTTAGTCTTTGTTTCTGTTGTACATTAGATTCTAATGAAGTGACCATGGACACCGCTTTGCTCAAGCAAAATACGAAGTTGATGGCTACCCCATCACCTTGTTATATAAAACACAATGATGATGATTGTCAGGTTGACCGACGCTCTTGCACGCTCGCACACAGTCACTCCCAGGCACGGAAAGCGAAGCCATAAGCAGATGCGTTACAAGACAAGCATGCCAAACAAATAATATTCACATGAAAATGTTCCAAGTTAGAACATCTTTATTGGTGGGTGCTATTGTCCCGGCAGAGCTATTTGGCTATCCGAATAGCACCACATGTCAAAAAACATTATTAATGGTTGGGGAGCAATAGCACCCCAATAACACCCCTGGAGCTATTCGGCGCTGAGCGGCGCTATTTTGGCCTTGAATAGCACTGCTCGGGGCTGAATAGCACCCCAGAATAGCACCCCAGGATAGCACTGGTGCTATTCGCGCAAAACATTATAGTGTTGTTGTGATACCATTTGGCATAGGCATTGCACCCACCATTGCGGATGCATGCAAAGCAGCAATAGCACTGGTGCTATTCGGCAAATGCCGCCTTAGTAAGGTGGCACGGCAGCCAATGAGAACCGTTCCTGGATAGCTCCGCTAGTGCAATAGCACCGACCGATAAAGATGCTCTTAACCAATCAACGTTCCCCCATATTCACCATGCTTTGCCACCATATTCACCATGTATAGACACACCATATTATATCATCCTCCCATAACTGCTCCCCATAACTTCCTCGATTGCACAATGATGATGACACCTTGATAAATGCACGCTGTGAAAATCTCGCTGGAAGTCGATCGATGATACCAAGAAGGCCCCACAAGAATTGGCCTCAACATCCACACACGAAAGGGCCCCCCCAACTAGCCCATTCCGTAGTTCGCGGATGGACGGACTGGCCACGAACTGCATAATGCTAGTCAAATCCATACGTCCACTTCTGTACATGAGTTCGCTTACGTCCGTCCCGTTCACTACTTTCAGCGAACTTGTTCTGACTTTGCCGTATGCTAGTTTCCGTCCGTACTTCGCGGTGGAGGCACCAACGTCCGTCCATTTCCGCGAGGTCGCCAACTTCACGATAGGCGGCTGGTGTGTCCATGAAAGGGCCAGGCCAGGGCCTCCCCGGGAGTTTGGGGGAGGCGTGGAGTCCGCGCCGGATCTCGCTGCATACATAACAAAGTGAGTGCTCATCCCTTGGGCTGCCGAGGCTGGGCGCCGTGCAGGTTGGGTCTGCCCTTGGCATCCGCCGATTGTGGGCACCAATTGATGCCACTCACAGGTGCCAACACACCCGTGGGTGGTACCAGTCGGTGACCACGAAGAGCCAGAGGACGGGAGTGGGAGGCAGCTTTCGGCCTCTCACTCCCACCCTTTGGAGCACATTTCATGCCCATGTCCTGGTCACCATGTTGGTCCCTGCTACCCTTGGCAACCGCCCATCGTGGGCACCGAATGGTGCCAATCGGGGCACCTGCGGGTGGCACCAATTGGTGACCGTGAATAGCAAAGGGGCGGGAGTGGGAGGCAACTTTTGGCCTCCCACTTCCGCCGTTTGGAGTGCCTGTGATGCACACCCATTTCTTTGGCGCCGCCTACGTCACGACTGCCCTTGCATCCGCCCTTTGTGGGCGCCGGATGGTGACACCCGCAGGTGCCCCGATTGGCACCCATGGGTGTCACCAACCGGTGGCCACCAGGAGCAAGAATGGTGCGAGTGTGAGGCACTTTTCAGCATCCCAATCCTGCCGTTTGGAGCGCCTTTTAGGCCCACCTTTTTGGCGCCGCGTACGTCGTGGCTGCCCTTGGGATCCATCCATCGTCGGCGCCGGATAGTGCCACCCACGGTTGCCGGCCATGGCACCCGCAGGTGGCAGCAGTCGGTGGCCACCATGAGCAATAGTGGTGCAAGTGGGAGGCACCTTTTGGCCTCCCACCCCACCGCTTGGAGCTCCATTTAGGCCCATGTCATGGGCGCTGCGATTTAGGCCCATGTCTTGGGCGCAGGCTGCTCTTGACATCTGCCCATCGCGGGCACCGATTGCATTGCAACTCACGGGCCCCAATCAGGGCAGCCACGGGTGGCAGCAGTCGGTGGCCACGAGGAGCAAAAGGGCGGGAGGGGGCTCAGACGGGGGGCGTCGCATTCCAGGTGTTTGCCCGATCGGAGGGCGCCGCAGCCAGCAAACCGCCCCGCCGCAGCTTGACGTGGGGATCGCCACGTCTGCTGGCGGCTTGCATCCCCTTGACGCAGGAGGCGCCGCGGAGTGCCGCGGACTCCCACCATTTTTGTTTCAATGCTTCACCCGTGGGGTTCCTTCCGACGCGCCTGGAGGGTGGAATCGACACTCGCAAAGGGCGCCGTGGCCACCAGGGGGGAAAGCTCCCCTGCCGCGGGCCTGTAAGCGGGCGACACAGAACCGCGGTGCGTTGGTCCTGGGAACAGCATGCATTGGTTCCGTTCAATGGAGACGTCCGGCGTCGGACATGACTCGCCGCACCCGCCCGCGAGCATTTTGGCAGTACCATGGAATCCGTCCGTGACTGCGAACTGGCTGATGGCGGGGGCGTTTGTCCATCCTTGTACGTCAACGCGATGTGCGGTTCCGTCCGTATGCGACCGCAATGCGACGTACAGACTAGAGGTGGCCACTCAAAGGTGCCATCCGGTCCGTTAAATCCGGTTCGTTAATTTTTATCAGCTGTCCGTTAAATTTCGTTAAAGAAAAAGGGAGAAAAATTCAGAAAAAAACGAAAAAATCCAAAAAAATCGAAAAAAACCCAAAAAATCACAACAACTGCGGCTAGTTGAAAATCTAGTATGCATAGGTTGAAATAAAGTACAAACATACTCTCTAATAGCGAATTCCATAAACTATAAGTATGAATAAAACCCAAAAATCCCCCAAAAATCCAAAAATCCGTTAATTTTTGGTTAATTTTGTCTTTTTCGTTATTTCCGTTAAATTAACGGAAAATTAACAGAGAAATAACCATCCCGGCGTGGATCAGTGGCCACCTCACAGGCGGCTCCGTCGCGATGCGTTCTTTCCCTTGGTGATGTGGTGAGTTGGACCGGTGTCCGTCGGCGCGCGCGCGCGCTCAGACGGTCATTTTGCCAGAAATAATATTCACTTTTGCACCAAATCGGTGACTGCTTGCACCAAGTCACGTGCACACTTTGTCCTAACCTCAGTTTTAGGGTTAGGTTTAGTTCAGGGTGAGTTTTAGGGTTAGGGTTAGGGTTAGGACAGGTTTAGGTTTTAGGGTTTAGGTTTTAGGTTAGGTTAGTTTTTACGGAGTTGGACATGATGTGCACGTGACTTGGTGCAAGAAGTCACCGTTTTCGTGCAAGCAGTCACCGATTTGATGCAGGGAGTAATTTTATGCCCCCCCTCCCTCCCAAAATAAAAGCATCCCAGCCACACGACATCCAACAGAACTGAGAAGTAAAGTACCGGCCTTCGCCCTGGTGCCGGCCAGCACGACAGGGCCAACGGGCCCCGGCTTCGAGGCCATTCCCCCCCTTCCTTCACCTCTCCCTTTGCGCGCCCCTGCCGCCTTCGCCGCGCTCTCCCCCCCCCCCCCCCCCCCCCCCCC
>CAJHUC010002179.1:0-33867 GCA_905146915.1 Ostreobium quekettii
AGTTCCCTGCTGCAGGAACCCAATGTTTTAGGAACGCGATGCTTTTCGCTGGGGTGCAATTCTTATCGTCAGTTCAACAGTACAGGCTGGAGACGGCCTGGTAGCTAACATCAGGGTTTGATCCTGGATCGTTCCTGACCTGCTTCTCTACTGCACCTGATGTTCTGTTTAGGTTTTGTCACACAGCTTTGTGGTTTTCCAACGACATTCTCTGAGACTGCCGCCAGACAATGCAGCCATGGCTGCTGGACCTGCTTTGGAGAAACCCGGCAGCCAACAGGGCATCATATTTCGATCGAGGCAGGTGGTTCACACCTGCGGTCCTGGCCATGTGCGGCCTGATTTGCATGAGCAGCATCCCTTCTACTGACTTGGCATCTACACAACATCAGTTGGTTTTAAATTCTCCTGGAATCGAATTTCTGGCTCTTCATTTTGCGCTTGAACGTTGATGTGAAGATGAAACATCCGGAGTGCCATTTCCGTTTTCCTTGATTCCGTACAAAGGTTATTTGCAAATCAGTACTTCTTGACTCTATTTATTTGATGTAACACGCTCACCTTGGTCACTGCACACAGCTGCCCAAACTGCACTTGCAAGCGTCCTCTGGCTGCCATTCTGATCTGAAAGTGATTTCGCAGGGGTTGAATAAAGTATGCCTTCGTCCGACAGACTAACTTTCTTTTCTGTATGACGGGCAAATATCCGAGTGCTGGAGCATCCGATGCCTTCTCCATACACCTCCCTGCGCCCTTGCTTTCTCAAACGCGATCCTGCAGTTTGAGAGCCGAAGGCCATAAATAGCAGCTCCAATGCGACTGTCTCCTCCAAATCACATTATGAATCACGTCCCAACACCCTGTGGGCGCTGTTAGTGTAGCTATGGAGAGTGCATTTAATTTGGATGAGCCAGACTATAGGCAGTAACGAAAGCCACACAATGAAGGGATCAAAGCAACATAGGGCTTCCTCTTGCCTGCTAGCCTTATTCTTGGGTGAATGAACGATGGTCACTGCGTGTACCATGAGTTTGGAACACGTTGAGTCCAGTCAGTGCTGCATATATTGCCAGAACGCAGCAGTACCACAACACTTCTGTGAAATGTTGTTGAATGTGAAATTCTATGCGCCTGAAAACATTGGCCATGTGCCCGAAGCTGAAAGAAAGCGCAACCTCTCAGTTGTCAGCAGGGCAATCTGCATACTGGCACATACACTTGCTGTCCAACAAGAGCGACCTATGAATGGCCAGTTGCCCTCTTCAGCGGCCTGTTTGTGACAATGTCACGTAGGGTTGCCACAATAACTATTCCCAGCAGTAGTTGCAGAGAGCTGTTGGAGATTCCTACTATGCCGCACTGTCAACCGTGTTCATTGCTGCGTTTTGCTTTCCTAATTTTATGACAGACCACACAGCCTTCATTTTAGGTTGTGTCGACAGCTGCATCCGTATGTGGTGCCTCTGACCCAGTGTCCACCGCCAAGCAGTACACTATGGAATGTTGCAGAGAAGCGCGCAGCGCCTACACAGCCAATTCAATTTCTCACAGCTGCAGCCATGTTGGTTGTGAAAACAACAAGGGTGAGAAGGGTGGCTGCTTTCTTAGCACATTTCGCTGGCCCAGGAAGTCAGCCGCAAAAACTTGAAAATTGCACGATGCCGTTGTCTCTTCGGATGCTGGCTTTACGTCTGTTTGGCATGCATGTGCACGCCCATGGTTCGCTAGCCCGCAGTGGCGTGGATGTGACTCTGGAATTTGTCATGGAGTTGGTCTATAGCTGGACATCCAGGAGGTGAAGAACGCTGTGTGGGATGCCTTATGCCGCACACTGCCCCGTCGATGGATAGGCAGTCGCTTTCGCCAAATGTAATTAAGCTGCAGTGGTGTGGTAACTGGGCTCCAGTGAGTCCACCATTGTCGCAAATCGGCAATTCAGAACGGTTTTGCCACAAAGGGGGAACTGAAGCCAGCACGTTGAAAGCAGCACCTCAAATTCAATGACCAAGCGCCACAAGGAAGCAGTGTTGTCCTGTGCAGCACTTTGCTGAGCAGCTAAGTTTGAGGTACCGTAGTCTGGGATGGAACAAATAGCGGATTGACCAAGATTTATCACTGTCCAATGACGCAAGCATCCCGAGTTCTGTGTCACAAAAGCTGTGGGACAAGTGCAGTCCATACCTCTAATATAGCCAAAAAAATGCTGCAGAAAAGTACTTCACAAATTGAGCGAACTTATGCCCAGCACACTCGCCGGAGTTCCCCCAAGAACCACTGCTGCCCCCTGCCTGCTCACAATCGTCCCAAGTCATGAGGCACTTCCACAAGCTCCCCAACGTTTTCTTGCTCGCCCTGTTTTCTTCAAATCATGCCCAGCTCAGCGTGTCCCAGCGAAGTCAGAACCCAGACAGAAATGCTCGCATCGTGAAGCAGTGCCGGACGGATCAGAAACAAAAATTTGCGCGCACAGCGCCACGGCCACGCCAGCCCCAGCGCCCCTCACGTTCCCGGCAAACACTCTTTCCACTCGCGCAACACACTGAGAGCCGCCCCTTGGTTCAGGCACAAAAACTCGCTGCTGCAAGTCCATAGGCGCACGACGGGGCCCCCCGTGCCCCTCCCCATCCGCCCTCAGAACCACAACAAATTTCCCAATCAACAAAAGGAGAAAACTCTGGGCCGAGCAAACTCACCACCGGCGCGCCCTGTCGGCTGTTTTCGGAGCCCCTTACGCCCGTTTCCGCCCCACATCATCCGGGCCGTCGCGTACCTCAAACCCGGCGCCACCATCCCCCGGCCAGCCCATCCGCGACCCGTTTCTGGGTCTCCGCCCCCCTCCCCTGCCCGCCCCCCATGAGCGGCTACGCTTACGAGGCCCCCGGCGGCCACCCGCCCAACCCCTACGAGGTGCCCTACGGCTACGACCACGCCGCCTCGGCGTACGGCGCGCAGGCGCAGTGCGACGGCGGCCAGTACGCGTCGCCGGGAGAGGAGATCCGCACAATCTTCATCACGGGTTTCCCGGACGACGTGAAAGAGCGCGAGCTTAATAACATGCTGAGATTCCTGCCGGGCTACCAGGTGGGCAGCGGGAGGGGGGCCCGGGGGGGGGGCTCAGTTGATCAGCAGGAAGGGGTTGGGGTGGGGTGGGGCTGACCCCTCGCAAGGGGGGACGTTGGGATGTGTCTGGACGGTTTGCTGACGGCTTGCTCGTCGAGTGCGGCGGGCGGCTTTGGAGCAGGCGTCGCAGATGAACTGGAAGAACGGGCAGGTGAGGGCGGGAAGGGGGCCGATCGGCATCCCTGTCAGGGTCGATCGGCGCGGCTGCGCGGCTTTCGCACCGGGCTCACGGAGGCGCCGCGCTGGTCTGGCCCGCAGGCGCAGGGCTTCGCTCTCTTCTCGCATCCCCAGGCGGCGCGGGCGGCGGTCTCGGCGATCCACTCCCTCTGGTAGGTGGCTTTGCCACGGCTCGGGCGGCCTTTGGGGCGCCTTTGCCGCCGGGAGGCTTTTGCGCGTTGGGGGCACAGCTCGGGGGGGGAGGTCCCGCGGGCCCTCGCGGGCCGGGCGCGCCAATATTGGGGCCCGTCCGGTGTGCTTTACGGCCGGCCAGGCTGGCCTGTCCCGTCGAAAGGGCCTGAAAAGTGGTGGCGGCGGTCTTCTGCTGCGGGCAGCTTCGACGAGAACAGCATACTGCGGGCGGAAATGGCGCGAAAGAACATGTACCTGAGGGAGGACGCGTGCGCCAAGAGGCCGCGGGCGGCCGGCGGGCCGGAGGTGGCGCCCGTGGCCCCCACGGCCTACGCGCCCGTGACCAACAACCGGGACAACCCGCCCTGCAACACGCTCTTCATCGGCAACCTCAGCGACGCGGTCAGCAAGCAGGAGCTGGAGGCCCTCTTCGCACACCAGCCGGTGCGGGCCCCGCCCCGAAATTCCGCAATTTTGGGGACTTGGGAGTTTTGGGGAGCTTTTGTTGGGGTGCGGGCGTGGCCCGGGCGGCCGCCGCGGGGCGGGGTTGACCATCGAATGGGCTGCTGGGAGGCGGCATTGCGAAATGATTATTGGATGGGGTGGGCTGGGGTGGGGGTGGGGGTTTTGGCGGTGGGGTGGCTGTGGGGGAGGGGGCGGCGGCTGGAAGGGGTTGCCGCCGCCGTGACCGCTTTCCGTGTCGGAGGCCAATTATTTTCCGTTTTGGGTCGCCGGCACATCGCGCGGGGGGCGTTTCCGGACCGGGGCAGGGTGGCGTTGACCTGGTCCGGCCATTGGGCGGCCGCGGCTGGGCTTCTGGGCGGCCGAGGCGCGAATTCCGAAAAGCGGGTTTTGGGGGTTGGGGGGCATTGGGTTTTTGGGATGAGCCGGCGCCGGCTGGCTGCTACCGTTGACCTGCGGCGGCCGCGCTACTGGGATGCCGTCTGAGCCGCCTTTGTGGCATCCGGCGTGCCCTAGGTGCCAATTCTTTCTGTGCCTTGTCTGCAGGATTGCTTGATCCCAGTTCTGGGTGCCCCCTGTGGGCTCCTTGGGGTTGGGGGGATTTGGGCCCAATGTTGCTATGGGGGCGTGCCGAGTTTGGCCCCGGCGGCTGCCCGTTGCGTTTGGGATGCGTATTGGCTTCCGCCAGTGGGGTCAATGGGCCGGCGGGGCAGGGTTGACCGGCTGCCGGCAGAGTGCCTTCCAAATGGTCCTCCCCCGCCTATCGGGTTACGTTCGGGTTTGGGCAACCGAAGAGGGACCTGACCCCAGACTGTCCATTTTCAGGGGTACTCCCAGCGAATTTTGTGTTTGTAGCCGCCCCAATTCTTACTCGGTTGCGTCCAGCTGATGCAGCCGCAGCGAGTCGCGGGTGGTCAAAGCATCCCTCCGGGAGCTGCGGCGACTGTTTGCTGTCTGGGGCGAGAAGCACTGTGGAAAGTTTAGAGGCGTTTGGACGCCCGTTTGAGGCCCTCCGCGTTGACTGTGCAGGGGTTCAAGCAGATGAAGCTCGTGCGGGCGCCCAGGTGCATAAACTGCTTTGTGGAGTTCACTGACCTGGCTTCGGCCATGGCGGTCCACCAGTCCCTGCAGGTGAGGGAAAAAATCTCCACCGCTCCCCTGGAAGAAACACGCAAGCAATGTCTGCCAAATGCCCCGCAGCGACCCGGTTGATGACATCTGCATCCCAATTCGCGGAATTGGGACCTTTCCAGGTGACCGCCTCAAACAGTCCAGGAGTGAGGCAAATGGGGCAGCCGTCAGCTCCCTGCTTCGCCCGACAAAACCGTGCCAAGAATTGGTCCAGTGACTGCCCAAGAGAAGCCGTTACTCACCATGTATTTTTTTCTGAAATCCCTGTCCATTTAGCGGTCCGGTTTTGGGGGTAAGGTTGCGTTGGCTGCTGAAAAGACAGAGAGCAATTGGACGGCAAAGTCCAAGGTATGTGGCTCCCGGTGCACGCACTCTCAGGCACGGTTGCTGCGCTCGGCGCGGCATCCTCATCCCCGCACACCCATGGCCACCGGCCGCCGGCTCTTTGTCCCTTCACCCGAGTCCCCTGATTCTCTGTGGCCCAGGGAGCCGTCCTGCAGAGCTCGGACCGCGGCGGCATCCGAATTCAGTACTCGAAAAATCCGTTTGGCAAAAAGCGGGACGCCTCGGGCAACCTCGTGGATCTGCGGAACCACGTGGCCAGCCAGCTGGCCGAACTGGAGGCCGCCAGCAGCGCCGCAGGCGTCGCGGTAACGGACTACATCAACAACTGCGCGACAAACAACAACGGCGCCGTTGCCGCTGCTGCCGCGCCCAGCAGCCACAGCACCAACGGTGAGACCGTGCCTTGGGGTCCGCAAGCCCCGGCCGCTCGGCCCTCCAGCCGGCGCCTGCGCAGAGAGCGACCTGGGGGAGCAAGGGCACGCAATCGGCCGCCCTCGGCACGGCTTTGCGCCGGCGTCGGCTGACAGCGCCGGAGGGTCGGCCGACGTCGAGGGCCAAAGCCGTCGCCTTGGGTGCATCACTGCCATCCCGTGTCATCGTTTGGGTCGTCCAGCATCCATCGAATGTCAATGCCATGGGCGAACGCGTTTGTTGGAAGATGAGGGGGAGGGCCCAGGCCACCCGCAACAACACACCTCCATGCCATTTTCGGTTCAAAGTTTGCATCCTTTTTCATAGCAAAAGAGCCTCGTGGGCCATTGTGTGTCAGTCCAGCACATAGTGGGACATGCACTGGCCGTGTGCCCCAGGCTGGATGGACATTTTGCTTTTTCTCATTGACAGGGTCGCTATCAGTTTTGATCGCATTGCCTCAACAAACCCACCCTGTGGATTTCTTGCACGCTTTCGGAATTTCTTTCTGCAATGAACTGACGCTCGTGCCCTGCTGCGCCCCTTCCTTCAGGCACTGAGGCCCAATACGAGGTAGCTGCCAACTGATGGCGGTGGCATTCTCTGTAGGTGAGCGCTCACGGAACACAGCAACATGAAGACGAGTCGCTTTCTCTGCTAAGTTTCCTGAAGTTTGCCGTGGGAAGGGTTCCTCAAGGGTGGTTGTCACACGGACAACATGCTGCCCCACCCCAACCCCAGGCGTTCCCTGGCCCTTTTCCAAACCCCGCGGTCCCTTCCCTTCTCCCCTTCTCCAGAGCTCTCACAGGGGATCACTGACAGCTTTCCACATACCATGTCGCAGACGCATGACAAATGACTGCTGCATCCAGCACTCGATGGCATCAATGATTCAGAAAGGCACCGCATCGCATTGTTCATCTTCCCTTGCACCACTGGGGCGCCATCTCCCCAGCAATGCCTGTGTGCATCAACTGGGGGCGGCTCGAAAGTGTGCAACAGCAAGGAGCGGAATTCCCAGGCGGTGCAAATCCCTAGGCCAGTGACTACAGGCGGTTGTGGGATGGATGCCATCGCTGCTGCTTGGGTCCAAAGTTTTGGGGCCCAAGCTACCAAGGTGCTGGGACAGCGCCACTGACCGGTACAATAAGAGCAGATGAACCAATGCCTGCATGAATGGTTTGTGGGAGCATCTAGGCGTGTGCTTGCGCTGTGGGCTGCTGCACCTTTGGCTGAGTAGCAAGGCGCCACGGGTGGGGCTCTTCACCAAGCGTGGAGGGAATGGAATGGAACGAATGAAATTTAAAGGCATGACCAAAGTGAACAGGTTGGAGCACGGGCAGGGGAGGTTCTTGATGGGGTGGCTGTCAGCGAGCTGTGCTGGCGGCCGTGCCTTGAAACTGCCACTGCAAGACCTTGCTACCAGGGCCACTTGCTCCGGATCGCTGCCGTCCCTTCCCGCTCGACTTTCGCTCCCACCGCTGCTCAACAGACGGCCCCAAAACAAGCCGGCGCCGTCCCCCGACCTAATACGAATTTGGCGTCACTTCAGATCAGCCCGAATGGGGACGAGACTTGGCTTGTCTTTCTTGCTGGGGATTGGCAGGGTGCGTGCCATCTCCGTCTGTGCGCGACAAGGAGCGCCGCGCGGGCGAACGTCGCGAAATTCGTCCGGCGATCAGTGGGGACTCGACCAGACGACAGCGGCCACGACAGCGCCCGCCACGGGCAGCCGGCAGCCTCTTCTCCCGTGTGATGCTCCGCTCCGCTCCACCTGGCCTCGGGCCAATCCGGCGCATCCTCAGCCTCGGCGCCCCTTGATCCGGCCACAGCCACCCACACCTCACGCAGCGCAGCCCCCTCCCGGGAAGGCCGCCGAGCCCATCAACTCCTGATCCCAATTTAGAGATTCGCTTTTCGAAGTCCAGCTCTCCGCGGCGCCAACCACCCCGTTCGCTGACAATCTCAGCACTACCGCCGACAGATCTCCCCGATGCCTCCGATGGATCTCAGGCTCCTCCATGCGCCAGCCGCTCCCCAACCCGCTGGCGGCGATCAGTCCAGATCCAGAAAGTCGAACCTCGCCCGCATCGTGGCCTTCTGCCGCACCGCCTCCTTCTCCGCCAGCCGCAGCTCCTTGAGCTCCTGCTCGCTGACGCGCGTCATCTCCGGCGGCACCTCCACCCGCCCGGGGTCCAGCTCGCCCATCAGCACCACGTTCTCCCCCCGGATCACCTGCGCCGAGCCCCGGCCCCCCCGTAACGACCCATCACACAAAGCGTAACGCGAACGCAACGCCTGCGCCTCGCCCCTTGCGCCCACAGGGGCGGCAGCCTGGCGCAGGTTTTGTCTGAACGGCCGTCTCTCGAAAGGCGAAAATGGCCACTTTTTCGCAGCAGCAGCTAGCTCCTCTTTCCTCGGTCGGCCAACGCCCGAGTTCCACACACAGTCCACTAGATATAGAAAGCGGGACAGAGTCCAAAACGCGCGACGTTCCGGAAGGACGGGCTGCTTTTTTGTGGCCGCTGTCGGGAACGAGCAGGTTGCGCAGGCCAGGGGGATCGTGAAACAGTTCAGTCCCGGGATTCGCAGTGCACCTGCAGCCCGGACGCCTCGTCGCAGTAGTGCCGGCCCACCACCCGCCGCCGGACGGACTCCTCCAGGACAACGTTGCCATACTGGTCGAAGCAGCGCATCACGCCCACGCACTGCGTGCCGTCACGCAGCCAGATCAGCATGCGCTTGTCTAGGGCGTCGACCATCGCGAGGCCGGGGGGTGGGAGGGAGGCCATGGCGGGGTGGGGCGCGTGTGGCCGTGCTGAGGCCGTTCCCGATAAGGAGAAAGCGCGCTGAGACCCCGCGTCCATATAAACTAAACCCTGAAACAGCCCAATCGCCCACTCCCTAATCCGTCTCCATCTCTGTCTCCTTATCCGTTGTCCGGCCAAGTCGTCAAAGGACAAGTCGGGTAAGGACAATTGGTCTAAGGACAACTTGTCTAACAAGTGGTCAATGCTGAACGCGGGTAAGGGTCGGTCGTGCACCAATTACACAAACTCCTCTGTTACGAATACCACTCGTGTTCAAAGCCGTTGCATTTGTTGATGAAGTGAACTGCAACGTTGGCTCTGGCTTGCATTAAACGGGCTGCTTTTAGACGAGCTGAGTCAACTCGTCCAGCCAGCGCCCATCATTTGCATTTTAACCATCAATTACATTTTATTTTGTTTGTGGTGGGCTGCATTTCGAAATGGTTCCTGCGCGCGTTCCTGGCGCTCGCACCAGGGGCGGCACAGTACGGGAGGGTGAGCGCGGCTCTAAGCACGTGGCTGGTGGGTGTGGAACAGTCTGGCACGAAGTGGCATCGCGTGGGACGCCGAATGGCGACTATGGAGCGCGCAGATTCTCCAAGGCGCGGAGGGGAATCGACGGGAGGGGCAGGCGAATGGCCGCCTTTAGAACTTTTAAGATGGTTTTGTTTTTGGGAAATTGACAAAGGGGGGTCCTCTGTGAGATATCTTGACAAAAGGGGGTCCTCTGTGACAAAAGGGGGTCCTCGGCGGGGGTGCATTTGACAAAAGGGGGTCCTCTGACCGCCCTCGGTACAGTGCCGACTGCATCGCGCCGGAACCACAGGGGCACCCCACACAGGACCCCTGTCAAATGCACCCCACGAGGGACCCCTTGTCAATTTTCCTCCAAGGGGTGTCGTAGTGGTTAGTGGGGACTTGGCGATGCCATTTAAATGCCCCGCGCCCCCCCCCCACCCTTGCCCCCAACCCCAACCCCACCTTTGGTGTCTCTTGAAAGCAATGCGCCATAACCGACCACGTCACTCCTTCAAAGCCAGGGCAGTCTTACCAACCAACCAAATGTCCGACCGAGTAGAATCGATGGTTAACAGATCAGAGATCAAACAGGAATCAACAGACTCGGCAAGGCTCCCGTTCACCATGGAACGCCTTGTATTTGTATTCAAACTAGCGCATTAGTATATCATTACTGTCTTTGGTACTGTTCCCAACCTTCCCCTTACAACGCCGGCCAAGAAAAGACTCTTTTCCATTCAATACACATCATAATGCGCCTGTCATGGAATAGGTCACCTTTTGATCCTACCCTATGCCATGGCGTCGGCACAACCCAACCATGGCGCCACCACACCCCAACCATGGCTTTCTGATGGTTAAAGTCTTACAATCTAATCCTAATATATGCAGTTTTTATCTTATGGTTTCTCCTTTAAAACTTCTTCCCCTCTGTTATGAAATTATCCCTTTTTGGCCTCTTTTGAACCCTTTTCTGTTGGGTTTTCAATCAACGGCCGGTGTATAAATTGCCTTGATTTGAGGTGATTTCAACATGTCTCAATTATATGCAAGTGGTCTTCACAAAAATACATAAATCATTATGAGCAATGACATGATTGCATCAGTATGGCATGGTTTCTAGGCTCAATGGTCATTTCTCCAGCTAGACATTGGCAGTGACTTCACTTTACAAATGCCCTCTTACAAAATCAAAGTGCTGCAAGTGTCTCGAATGTACCAAAGCTTGTGTGTTGTAGACTTCACACCAGAATCCACCAAGGGTGGGGTTGGGCTTGGGGGGGAGGGGGGGGGCATTTAAATGGCATCACCAATTCCCCACTAACTACTACAACACCCCTTAGAGGAAAATTGACAAAAGGGGGTCCTCCGTGGTGGTGCATTTGACAAAAGGGAGTCCTCTAACCGCCACCTGTACATTAGGCGCATTGCCAGACCGGCGCCGAGGACCCCCTTTTGTCACAGAGGACCCCCTTTTGTCAATTTCCCTTTGTTTTTTTATTGTTTTAGGGGTTGAGGTGGAATGCGGTTATGAGAGTTTTCGGTATTTGGATCTAGGGGAGTGCGATGCGAATGGGCAAAGACCTTGGGGCCACTGGGCTAAGGTGGAATGCGGATATGAGTGAATTTTTTTTGGGTTTAGGAGAATGCGGTAAACGGGTCAGGTCCTTGGGCCCACCGGCTTGAGGTGCGATGCTGATATGAGTGATTTGGTATTTATTGTTTGGTTTAGTTCCCAGGGTTTTAAGGGATCAGGGCGTCAGGGCTACATCTTAGGGGATCAGGTCAATTTGCCATGGTATTTGGTGCTGTTTGGACACCGGCCAACTCGGGTCAACGAAATTCTAGATGTGGTGTCTATTGGACAAAATGCCGTTGGACCAGTTGTCCATTAGAAGAGTTGTCCTTAGGCGAAATGGCGGCCACCCCATGCGGACCGCTCGGATGGAAACGGAGACGGAGACGGGTCAGGATTGGGCGGTTGGACGTCAGGGTTTACAGTCTGTATGTACAGGGTGTCCGCCTCCGTCCTGACTCCGTCTCATCTGTGTGGTCTGTATCCTCCATGCCCTCGAACAATGTGCCTGTGGTTGGGTGTGTGTGCTGCTTTGGTGGTGGGGTCGAATGACGACGCAGCGGGGCTCTTTTGGAAGCACCATTTTTTTCTCACTTTTGTGGCTTACTTGCTTTTCTTGCTTGCTTCCTCCGAATGGGAAGGTGCTGTGCAGGTGTTGGCCTGCGCCCATGTGGGCTGTTGTTCTGGGTGACGTCGGTTGGCTGAAAGGGCAGGGCCCTGCAGGTGCTTGCTCAACTAAGACTACTGTGTTTTTTGTGTACTTTGTACTTGCTGTGCACACAGTAAATACAGAGTACACAAAGGCACGTAGAACATAAGGTTTATTCTGAATAAGAAAATGTTGTGGCGATGGCGCCGATCATAATTGGCGATGCGCTGGATGAGTGCGCACATTTGCCTTTGCATCTTCTCTTGTTAATATTTATTTGCATAAATTTTGCAGTTTTGTTTTTCCTTTTTTGCACATTTGGACCTTCATCCAAGACATGCTTCCTGTTGCCTTGCTCGCTACACCTGGATCCAGGGATCTTTTGGTACATTGGCCACCTTGATATTTCAGATCGATTTAAGTCCTAAAGGCACGCTGGATTGGCAGCTATTGCGTATTTGTCGATTTTGCTGATCGTTGTGGAGAATCGCCACGCATCTCTAAGAGGGGACAAGGGAGCCCCTGGGGCCAATCTGCATTGCTGCCTTCAAAGTAAAAATGGATAATCATGTCTCTGTTCATCCATCCCATGATGTTTCTATATAAATGTGCGCAAACCCAGTTTCCTTCCCATCCTGCTACCATCACCCTCTCAGCAGAGAGTTTCACCATGCGTTTTTTGAAGTGGATTTTACGATCAGTAAAGAGAGTTTAAATTGAACGGATAGGCCAGGGCAGGACGATTTGTGAGGGACACTCACGCAGTCTGGTTTTGGCATCCCGTCAGTCAATGGACACCTTCTCACTCTCACCACAGCCGAGGTCGCACTCTTGTTGTAAGCATGTGCACCTCGCTGTGTCGCCACTGTTTTTGCACCCACCCGCCCCCTGCGTGGTTCTCGGTTGGTGGTTTCCCCTTTGGCTATTGGTTTTTTCTGTGGAATATGCTTCGGCGTGACCTACAAGTAGGGCCTGAAGGCAATTCAGATGGGAGAGACTCAGCTGGACCAAGTTTTGATTGATTGAATGCAGATGTTAGCAGGGATTGAACACTTTGTTTGTATGTCTGATGTTTGTAGACAATTTCATTTCTGGCACAGCCCTTTGGTCTTTTGTGCATGGGTGGGAGAGGACTGCAGTGTACATTTAAACTTCGGGCAATTACCAATGTGGGCATATCCGCAGGGAGAACCGTGCTCACCGGCAATGCATATTTTAAAATCATTCCTAAAGGAGCTGCTACCACTGCGTATCGTCAAACTGACCCACTTTCATGCACCCGTCGACAAGGACGCCAACGTCCACACATGCTTGTGCCTTGCACTCAGCCACACGCAATTTCGTACGCACTTAAATAACTTCCCCTTGTACTCCCCTGAGATCCAAAGCAGCCAAATTCACTGACTGACTAAGGTAAAACGAAGCCAGCCCGTGTCTTCGTTTACCTCCAAAGATCCAGGTTTGTCTGAATGCTCACAGCTCGTCACTTGGACTTGGTATGGATGCTCGCTGCTCGCTACTTGGTGTATACCAACTTTCTACATAAAGAAACCACGATGGCCAGCGCAGTGCCGCTCACAATGGCCCCACATTATGTGGCGATGAAGGGCTGTGTGGACAGCATTCGGTTGAACGGCTGCGGGCCGCGGATCTGCCGGGGCCCAACTTGCTCCAAGCGAGATGGCCAATTCGCGGCCCCCCCACCCCACCCACCCACCCGCCCACACACACACACACGGGGTAACCTCCATCCCAACGTTCCAAGCAATCCAACCTCTCTAAGCTACAAAGACTGACCCGCGGTTGGGTACCGCCGACGTTTCGAATTCGAGCGGCTCGTCGACGGACGGTTTCGGCTTCCAGTAGAGCCGCCTTGGCAGCGCAAGGTGCGGAGCTGCTGCTCCGCACCTCCCCCGTGCGCGTCCTGCTCATAAGAGCCAATCAGATACACGCAGAGTCGGTATGAGCGGCGTATCCGACCGCCATGCACGCCAATAGAACAGCAAAATCGTAGTGTCTGTGCTCTTTGCCACAGAAATAATGCGTACAGCAACAGCCAGCCATTTTTCCGTTTGGCATGGGATATTGTGAACATTCAACCGATGTGGCGATTGGGCTCAGTCGAGGAGGGCGTTGGCCTTAGGAAATGTGTTGCAAGTCTGTGTTGAGCACAAGCGCCGTGGCGTTGCTAAAGAGTGTCCTTTACTTTTGCGTAGACAAAGGGGCACCTAATTTTCGATCCCAAGCAAATTTGCGGGATGTACATTGAATACATAAGCAAGTACCAGTTCTACTCGGTGCACGGGATTTTTGAATGAGTTTGTAAAATTGCAAATCGCTGGGGTGTTACGCACAGCACATTCTTAGACGTGGAACTGAACACAATTCCCAATTCAATGCACTGCAACTTCGCACTGCCCGCAATGGTTGATTTGCATTGATGTATTTTGTCTGGATTTTTTTCTGCGCAATTTCCATTCCTTACATAAATCGCACCAAATGGTCACAAGTAATATATCGTCAATATAACAGCTTTGAGTTCCAGAGCCGCGTACTGGAAATGACTGGGCCTTCACGCCATTTCACCAATGCGTCTCAATTCTGGTGACTGTGCAGATTTTGCGTCTGTTGTGATGTGCTGCCCGTGGCTTAGCTGATTGCGCAAAATGGAACAAGAGGCCGGAGTGAAGAGGTCGGGTTCCAGCGTGAGGAGCCTAAGGGAACTGATGAAAAGAATGCGGGTGGCCAACGACCCCACTCGGGAGACGGGGAATGTGAAAATCATGAAGCTGGATGAGGTATGCAAAGGGCAGCTGCGTAATTTCGAGTAGTAACATTAACTCAAAATTTTGTTGAATGTATCAATTCAATCGATCAAAACTATGTACTGGAACAAAGACGTGACCAACAAGGGGGGGGGGCTGCCCGTTAATTCCAATAAAGATTCGATTTGTCTTGGGAGTCCTTTGAGTATCGGAGTGGCGATGCGATTAATCCGATCAGTTGTGAGATCGTTACATAATCAAGGCCATCATATTGCAGAAATTGTTCAGGGAATGATTAGTTATAAACTATTAGTTTGTAGACTATGTTGAATCCGAAATGCTAAATCCAGTTGGTGACAGGGAATGTGCCAACTCTGTGACGTCGGTATATTGCTTGTTAAGCACGGAATTGCCGCAGAGTTGACGCAATGATTGACGCTTGGCTGGCGGGATGGGCGGGGATTTGGATTTGCACCAGCGGAAAAGAAGCATGTCATATGAACGCAATCCCTCCTGAGCAAATCTTCGTGAGACTCTGTTCTATACATCGATATTCTGTTGCGAACTTCCCTAGGGTAATACCATCAGCACACAGCAGAAGCAAAGCACATCAGGAAAGAGTGCACTCTGAGCGCTGAATGGGGCTGAACTTTGGATATATCTGACACTAAGTGTACCGAAATCGCTTCAAAATGGTCCCTTAATTCATGAAAATGCACTAGCGGTGCCAGAACTATTTGGAAAACCGGACGGCCACATTGCAAAGCATTCAAGGGTGTATGAACGATCCTGTTGTACTAAAATATACGCTCGCCGAAACGGTGAAAACATCTGGGGTTATCACGGATACTCCGATGTTTTCAAAAGCTGTATCCACACATTCATCTGGATGAGTTTTGGAGTGCGTGGAGACCACATTTGAAAGAGCCGTACTGTTTGCGACACACGCATTTGAAAAAATTATAGTATTTGAATTTTGCCTCAAGATGCGAAGCGCAACGGATCCGCTGCGCTTCGTATCTTGCAGCAAAATTCAATTACCGCACTTTGAGAATATGAAGCATATTGCGTGAGGCGTCATATGACGCATTCCTTGCATAAAGACGCTCAGGTTTAACCACCCAGTCTTGTCTTGTTCGAAATTATTCGCAATTAGGACATCGCCTCTCCCAGGGTCGTGGTGTGATGTGGTGGCTGGGTGGTGCAAAGAAGCATAGTGTCTCAGGGTTCAGTCGAATCAGAACAGTATTTTGTAAGTCCACCTGTGGCACCCACAAAATGGCACATTGTCCCCCCTCAAGACAAAAATCGCCCACCATCCGTCACATTTCTCCATTGAGGTTATCGCAACGATGCCGGTGGACCGCATGGAGAAGCACTTCTTGCTCACACGGTGGCTGACGTCACGCGCGGGACACAAGGCCAAGGCTGACGCCAACATCTTCCGATATCGTCTTGTGGGGCTCGCAAAGGTGCAGATATCGATTGGGCAGTTACGTATCAATACTGATAAATAATCAATATTGATAAAATGAGTTTTGCATCAGCTGCTCCAAGTATCGCTTCCTCTGCGAGACTTGAAATGTGAGGCCGGCCACCGGACTGCAGAAGCTGCTTTGCGCAGTTGGAGAATCATACAAATCTGTGGCTTTCCCTGGACGGAAACAGCAAGATAGTAGACTTGTTTCGTAAGCACAACGATTGCACGGATTTGCTGCGGCGCGGATACTCCCCGAGCGGTTGCGGGGAGTGATCATACTTGATGTCCTATAATTACGGCTACAGACTGTGCAGTTATAACTTTACGGTCCGCAGCCGTAATTACAGGACAGGGAAATAAACTATAAATGCAAAATTTTAACTCCACGATCCGCGACCATCCTAGATACTCAGTCTTTCCGAACGAAAGGACACGGTGACAGCGCAAATTATTTCAGTTGAATATCAACCACCACTGCCTTGCAGGCGACTTTATTATTCTGATAAAGACAGGCGGCACATTGAGAGGTATCATGATCAACAGCAACAAACAACGTGCAGCTCCATTGTTCGGCTTTGGTGTGCTGATAGGAGTATTTGATTTCTTGTCCGGATGCACATTTTCGCCTTGCGAAGCGCATTTGTCTTACTGCGTCGTGAGTTGGTGTGCCTTCTCTTCCAAAATGCAATCCAACTGGCCCTACGGCGGGCATTGAGCCGAATTTCGTTATGTACAGTAGCCATAACCGAAAACCAATAACTCCTGGATTGTCGATCATTCACTTCAGAAGTGCATATCTGAAGCGAGCAGCTTTAGGTATATGTTAAAGCCGAATAATCTCAAGTGACTCAATCTGAATTGTCCTTTGAACCCTCCTGCAAAGGTGTTATGTGGCGTGCTGGTCCCAGTGTGCATCAGCTCACTGAGCGAAGTCAAAGGGAACGCCCACGATCTGATACAGAAAGCAGCCATAGTGCTGAGCATTATCGGCACCCTGGCCATCGCGCTGGAAGATTTTTTCCAGTTCGGCATCAGGGCGAAGAGCCGGAAGCTATGCCAAAATCTGATGGAGAGGAGCTTTTGGGAGCTTCACTCCATGTCCGGTGAGACAGCTCGCAACAGACGAATTGTTTTCGTTGTCTTGATTCCAAAGTCTTCGCATTTCAGCCTCTTCGATGGTCGCGAGGGCAGTTGTGTGCCTTGGCAACCAACGCACAACTCTCATCACTGCAATTTGCTGTTGTTATCTCAGACACCTTCATTGCCAAAACGTTTCACCATCGCACAGAACTTCTTAACGTGTTCAATATGTACTAGAATGGTGCCAGGTCGTGCATCCGATGCTCGAACCGTGTTACAATGAGACCAAATTGAGTCGCCTGAGCCTATAATTGACATTGAATCTGAAAGTGCTTCCGATACATGCACAAATTGAAGCATCAGCTCTGTATTGCAGTCATCTTGACACAATGTCATTTAAGTATGTCCCATTAGAGGGATACACAAACTGCCTGCATTTGGTGAAATTTGGTACCCAAAGCGTGTTGTCAAGTACTGAGTCTCGCAGCGAGTTACGGATTCCATTTTTTTAGGAATCTCCTCGAGAGTTTCTGTGGATATTGGCAAATAGGCATATCCGTTTTAAGCCCATAATCATCTTCGAGATTTTGCACGTTCGCAACAGATTAACATACCGGCTTGAATGAGCACAGGATGATTTGCGTGCGCAAAAAACGATTCCTGCCCCCAGGCATCCTCAACATATCGTCAAGTCAGGTGCCCAAATGTAAATGCTCTGTGGCAATAGGAAGTTTCCTGCTGCGTGTTATCAAAGAATTTGGACTGAATTCAAAATTGCAAAGTTCACGATTAGTGTATTTAAATGACAGCAAAATAGAGTTTAGCAGGTGGCGATAATCTATAATACTTGTTGTATGTACAATACAAGTTTTATTAATGCCTGGAAGTATCAAGAACTAGCCTGAAATTTGTAATGCTGAATGCCACGTACGGAAATATTTACATTATATTTGATGAGTTCATCAGTAGATGAATGCACAGAAAGTCTCTCTTACTGTTATGCACGCGCCAAAATCACTTGGATATGTCTAGCCACTTCACAATCGTTTCCGTCCGCAACGTCTCCCTGACGATAGCGAGAAAAACCTAATCTATTGGGCCCTTTCTCCAGGCCCACCGTAAATGCCTCCAATGCGTATTCGAAAGAGGATCTGAAAAAGAACTCTTTTGGCGTTCATAATTAGGTAATTATACAAAGCACCGAAAATGGACAGGGCCCGCGTTTCGGGATTTCGTTAGGGATTCAGAGAGATACATGTTCGAAGCGGAAGAGACGTACGCTCAAGCTCTTCAGCAGCACGAAGACAGGCGTGAGGGTCCGTCTCCAAGCGCGGAAGGCTTCGAGGGCAGTGTTCGTCGCACAAGCTCCACCATAGGTGGAATGCGCGTCTCCACTTTCAGAATTTAGATTTCCTCGCTCTGCTAGCAAGACGGCCTACGGTGCAATGTGGTGGCAATGGGCGATCTCCACACAATTCGAGTTTCATTGATTTTTGAAATTCATGGCGAAAGACTGGTGGCTGTAATGTCCATACATGGAAGGGAGTATACTATCAGCTGCCGAGTCCGGTGTCATGGCTGTGAAAAATTCCAATGCGAAATTCCCAGTTTGATCCTCGTGGTTGTTAAATATTGGAGAAGGGGTGTGAGAACCATTGTCAATGGGTTGAATTGTTGCGATGATGGAGAATTTCGAAGATGTAATTGGTAGCAAGCAGTCCCGGACAGCTGTAGGTTGGCGGCATTGTGAATTGAGAAGTTAGGATCTGATAGAGTTTGCTACTGGGGAAATGGTGATTGAACTTATCATATATCGTGGAACTCTAGAGCAAAAATATCTCGTCTGTCGATTGGCACGGCGGAATAACGTTGGGTGGTTTGGATCGCTTGATATTATGGCGTTGTTTCAACTGATAAGTTTTTGGATATGTACTTGCAGGAGGAATGCAGAGATTGTAATTTTCATGCCATTTTGGATCCCGCAAGTCATTTTCACAATCGCCAGTGACGCGATCATGTTAATGCTGTCGGCTGGCTTGGGTTCCCGGCTATCTGGCCGGGGCAGTGGAGCTACAGGTCAGGCTTCCAATTGGCTTATAGAATCGCGGGATGGCCCACATGGGCCCACGTGGGTATCCGTGGGAGGGCCGCTGAAATGCTCGAACGTGGGGCATGCCACACGTTCCCAAATTTCCAACGGCTCTCCCATGGATGCTCACACAGGCCGCCCCATGTAGGACAGTGTGGGGCCTCCATGGGACGACCTGCATGGGCCCCATGCCATCCCACAAGGGATGCCCAACATGCATTTTGGGCACTCATGGGAGGGCCATTTGGAATGCGGGCACATGTGGCATTCCCCACGTTAATGCATTTCCTCGACCCTCCTACAGGTGACCATGTGGGCCATCCAGCGATTCTGTAACCTTAGATTGCAATCGATCCCAACCCAAACGTCTAGGTAGGGATCGTTGGGAGCCATGCTGACATGGGGTGATGTGGAATATTCCACATCACTGGATGTCTGTTGATAGACATCCAAAGAAGAGAAATTCCAAAACAGAATCAAGGAGACGAAATGAGATGTGGAATTTCATAACCTTGCTTCAGTTTGAGTATTGCTGCTCTTTGTGGATGGATAGATGACGCTTATGACAGCCACATGAGGAACGCTACATGAGGTTTTGCAGAATGCGCCAGAAGCCATGACTAATCATCAGCAGTACTGCTTAAGCAATATCAACGAAGCCACGTTTGTTCACCCGCCTTCAGGCTGCTGATCTTCTAATGCACCTGCTGGTGAGTTTTATGAGCACCGCTTTAACATGACAATGATTTTGGAGATCTCAGGGGCATGAGCGAGACATCCAATAACTTCACCGTCCAAAACACAAAATAGGGCAGCACCCCGTATATGTGGCCATGCTAAAAATATACAGCTCCCCGCAATCTATCCCAGGGAATGTGCACCCGGATTCTCCCCAACATGCACCCTCATGCACAGGGCCAACCTGCCCGGAAAACTCTGTCGTTTTGCAAGTTCAATAGACTGCATTGAGCTGCTAGTCTTCCGCACAGCCCGTGTGGCCATGCAAAAAATATACAACTCCCCGCAATCTATCCCAGGGAATGTGCACCCGGATTCTCCCCAACATGCACCCTCATGCACAGGGCCAACCTGCCCGAAAAACTCTGTTGTTTTTCAAGTTCAATAGACTACATTGAGCTGCCAGTCTTCCGCACAGCCCGTGTGGCCATGCAAAAAATATACAGCTCCCCGCAATCTATCCCAGAGAATGTGCACCCGGATGCTCCCCAACATGCATCCTCATGCACAGGGTCAACCTGCCCGAATAAGTCTGTCGTTTTGCAAGTTCAATAGACTGCATTGAGCTGCCCGGCTTCCGCACAGCCCGCGCGGCCGCACAGTTCTGTGCGGCCGTGCGGTCGTGTCCTCTGTCCAGCGCATCCATGCCGATCCAGCCATCGCCGCACAGCCCCCCACGGTGAGGCCTTTAAGCCTCAGCGAGGCTCAGCCTCACAGCCTTTAGGGAAAATGTGCTCCAAAAGCGAACTACGACGTACTAATCTATGTACCAAGCATCCCAACATACCTCTTTGTTCTCCACCACAGCCCCTGCCGTTCTTCGTAGTAGGCTTGGTGTGTGTTCCACCCAATAATTTTCATCATCAATCTTGATGATGACGGTGCCGTCACCAATTGTGACTCACACCGCCTCCGAATGGCAATTGGCTGCCCGAGACTCTCCTGCACACATCCCAAAACAAGAGAAAAACCCCCTCTTCACCTCCAGAACCCCCGACGCCCTGATGCCCTTCAGTTCCTGGACGACCTCCCTCATTCGCGGTCTCAGAAGTGGGTCCGCCTTCCAGCACTTCCTGATGACCGCGGCGATTTGCGGACACACGGATTTGGACATGGATGGACGGTACCCCTTGGACATCCGGTAGGCGAACTCCTTGGGGGCGTAAGGGGACTCGGGGTTCATCTCGGACAGGAACACCAGGTCCTTGCAGAACAGCTCGTAGAGGACCATGCCCAGGCTGAAGGTTTCGGCCGTCTCGCCGTACGGCTCGCTCCGGAAGTTCTCCGGCGCCATGTGGCAGTACGTGCCCGTCTCGCCTGTGGGCCACAACGCAGTTTGAATCAACCCATGAAATGTTGTGGAGAACATGAGGTTTGCTACTCGCGGCGTCAGGACAGCCTGCATTTGCGTACTTTACCACGTCTTTTTGCAAAAGTGCGCAGATTCGCGCTGTGTTTGCGCAGTAAATGACAAGCCTGGAGAGCGCCCAGTTTAAAGACGAGAATATCAGATCTAGCGCTGCCGAAATTCTACTACATCGACTGGGTTTTCATTTTTTGTAGAATTGAGGAGTCCCGGGCAGCCACTGCAGCTGCGCGGTATGGCTAACCGTTGCCTGACTCTGGGGCGCATGTGAAACTGATGAATTGCACACCGTTTGCTGGGACATTCTGGAAAAGAAGGCATAATTTTTGGTTGAGTTGAGAATGTAAGTAAAAAATTTCCGATGGAATCTGTCAGTGAAATTCCGAGTACAGAAAGCTAGCGACTCCAGACACGCATGGATTTCACTGAAAAGAATGATATTCTTAATTTTCAATCATTGTATTTTCATATGTTGACAATTTAGATGCACATATCACGAAAATAGTCAAAATCGCATTTCGCATGTACATGCGTAGAAATTTCTCAAGCTCTGGGATGTTTGTTCCGCGATAGGTTAAGCAACATAAATAAAACCAGGTCGGCAAAGTTCTTACCTGTCAAGTCGGACATTAAAGGGGGGAATTCCTTATGCCCCTTTGACAAATCTTGAGCGTTGTTCAGGGTCTCGTCAACATCGCCCGTAGAGAAGATATCGGGGTAGCTGCTGAGTAGACGGGAGGATGGTATTTTGGGCAACTGGTCACTTAGAGTCCCGCCCAAGCTCAGATGTTCTGAATTCAGCCGTTCAATGCTCTCACCATGCTCCCCAACAAGCTGTACAAGTACAAAAAGATTCCGTGATGCGCACTCATTAGCCACTCTCTACACTTCCTTTCTGGAACCATGGTGTCTATAGACAGGTCGTTCTGATTCTGGGTGCCCGTTGCGTCTTTTAGCGTATGCTTGTTGCAAAAAAATCTAAATTGTCTATATGTAATAGAAAGCTGTTTAAAATGAAGCCTGCGGAAGTGAAAATCTAGATTCTTTCCAGACGGGTCACTGGCGTCATTCGCTCGTCGAATGCACTGGCAAAGTACACCATTTGGCGATGCCGCTCTGACATAAGTGGCTTTGTCACGGTGATTGCGACGGTGTCAAATATGCTGTGATGGCACCAATTAGCGTCAAATGGAATTGCACTTGACATCCCCCAAATGGTGTTTTCTGCTCGAGATACGCATCTCTGCGCTCCCACGGCAATGCGATATATCGTATATGCCTTTGCGCTTTCTACAAAAATGTATTTTGCTTCGAAATTTAATGGAAATGTAGCAAGGCTTAACGCAATGCAATTCAAACCTTGCCATCTGCGCTCACCGCAACGAGCCCAAAATCGCAGAGCTTGGCGCGCAACCTTTTGCTCTCCTTGGTCAGCAAAATGTTGTCTGGCGTGATGTCGCGGTGCAGGACCATTGGGTTCAGTCCGTGCAGGTATTCCAGCGCCTCGGCGATGTCGATGGCTATGTTGAGCGCGGTGAGCATGGAGTACAGCGAGAACGACGACACCATCTGCCTGAGGATTAGCGACTGCAGTGTTCCACACTGATAGTCGCACATGATCACAAAAGTCAGCAGGGTACAGAAGGGACCAGTTGCATCTGAAAAATGAACCACATCCTCTATCTCACCATATCAAGAGCATGGCACCCTGTGTCCACATATGCAGCGAACATATCCAGGCCATGGCGCCCATATCCTATTCGATATGCAGGATGTGGCGCTTTTGACGACGTTACGTTTGAGGATTTGGCTAGAAAATAGGGCTCGCATTACGAATACAAATCATGTCCACAGCGTTCACCATGAACTTTCTGTGGCCATGGGCGCATAGCCAGATCAGGCAGCACGTAGCTTGAAGGCAAAATTCACGAGTATTCACCAAGCCACATACAAGCAAATGAACAAAGTGCCTGAAGGTGTGCGAAGTATTACAAAGGACTACCACTTCACAGACTTAGCAAAATGATTTTTTGTGTCAGTGGTGGTGGCACAGTTCTTCAGTGCTACTGAAGAAACGAAATATCATTCCTCGGATCCTTTGATTGCATTTGTCACACAAACATGAAAAAACACTGCCCTTGCACATTGGAGGCGATGTCGGGCACAATACAATAATCCATGGGGCGTGGCTGTCCAGGCACTGGTATACAGGTATGTAGGTTCAAGTCTGAAACAATCAATACAATCGTTACCTCGAAAAATTCTTCAATGATGGCTAGCCTTGGAGAAGAACTAGCTTCTGCTATTCCTCGAGTTCCAGCCGGAACGGTGGTCAAGCCAAGCAGTTTCACTATCGACCTACAGAGGGTGTCGAGGGTTTTCACGTCAAAATCGGGATGGAACCGTCCAAGCTTAAATTATGCAACACAACATAATTAATGCCTACTTGCGTCCGCTGCATCTTTCTTGAGCTTTGGATGCGCATATAAAATATTGGACAGACGCAGCAGGTATCAACAGTTTCCTGAGCTTCGAAGCGAGGAACTCACCTCTGGCATGGATCATTATCCATGCAGTAGTTGCGTTCTCCAAAAGTGTCCTAGTTGCAGTGGACACCAGTACTAATAGTTCTGGTGCCTCTGGCTTTCAGGTTGCCGAAATTGGCAGCACATCTCTCAAAAGGAGCTGACGAATTGCGCAGAACGCTGCTGTTTTATTCGAAAGTAAGTCAACCTCTTGTGCTTTCGGACGACACGCCGCAGATTCGACCCCCATCTGACACCACCCACACCAGGCACCGGATGCTTCGCGCGGTGCCCCGGGAGTGTGGGACGAGTCAACCGCTCCCCGCGGCCGCGCTGGCGTGGCGGATTACGTGTCGAAGAGAGTACACTAGTCCGTTGCTCGTCGGGCCGCGTTGAGGGTGGCCGCGGGCGTGTGCTGCTGTGGGGCGGGCACACCGGATGGACTCGCGGCAGTCCGACAGCAGAAAGCTGCCGCTCAACTGCACTTGCGGAACCTCGCATGTTTTTGGACCCCCGGTGTGCGAGGCCGCGCGTGGCGTGGTGCGTCGGATCGCGGTGCGAGGGAAGCGGGGGAAGCGGAAATCGAGGGGCGGGTGGGGGGGATGGTGACGGACAAAGGGCAAACAGGGGATGCGATCAGCGCATCGGGCTCCACACCGGTCGCGGGCCCGTTGATCCGCTGGGCCTGGCGCTGGAGCGCGTCCTGCAGGCCTGCGTGCCAGCGTGCTGGATGGGATCTGCATTTGCGAGCCGGAACTGTGCTCGACCGCGAGGTCGTCTGAAAGACGGGAGCAAGCCAGCAGCACAACCGCGGTTTCACCGCTGGATATCGACGTCCCTCGACGCGCTCGCGAGCCACGACGGGGACAGCGATCTCTCCTTGCGTGAGTTCTCGCGCTGATCGGTTCACTCATTCAAGTTTGACCCTCCAAAGTGGCGGCTGCTGTGCCACGCCTGCAAACCAGAAAAACCCCACCGGAATCGCCGCTTCGCCCAAGCCCCGGTCCCCGCCGAGGAGCGGTGAGCCATCGTGGAACAAGCAAATCGGTGGGCTCAAATTCACGGAGGCAGAACAAACTTGCGCCAACCTGCAGTTGCACGAGCGCCTAACAAGTTCCCGACAGGCATTGCGAAAGCGGTGCGAGCGCACGCACCGGTGCTCTATCGTCTTGAGGATCGACGCCTCCTGCACGAACAGCTCCAGGGGCACCTGCCCCTCCGCGAGCAGCACCTTGAGCACGACGGCCCTGCCGTCCAGTCGGGCGCGGTACACGACGCCGAAGGAGCCGCGGCGCAAACGCCGCTGGACCTTCAGCTCGCCGAAGGGCACCTGGGGGCCCAGGATCGCGGGCCAGGCGTCGCGGTCGCCCAAGGCAGATGCCGACCCCTCTTGCGCCATTCCCAAACGCTGGAGCGCGGATTCGATCCCAGCAATTGTCTCAGTCTGCAGGTAACGGTGCGCGGCCCCCCACATGGTGCCTATCAAGGCTGAACTGCGAAGTGTGACTTGATGGGGTGACCTGGCGCGAGGGCATGTGCCGAGTTCATGTTGGGAACGCACGCATGGCACTCGCTGGGCAGCTGGATGGTCCTGGATGTTATGGCCGTGTGTGGGGATTGGCCGATGTGGGCTTGATATCAGGCCGGTTGGGCGATGGAAATCGCCCATCGATGTACACGGCCGTCAGGGTTGCCACGGTGACCTGTTGCGCCAACTAACTGGGATGGCACACCGGCCGGTCACGAGCACGTTCCATTCGTGCACATGGAACTTCGGAGTGAGCAATCCAACGCCAGAGTGCGGATTGGATCCCCTCCGACCACAGCCTCGCAGTCTCAGTGTGCAACTAAACGTGTACTGCCACCTCCGCGGCCTACTAAGGCTGCACAGGCAGTATGTGACGTTAAGTTAAGGGGGTACACTGGTAGAACGGGGGCCGCAAGGACTGGTGTGATGATTGTGGTGTCTTGTGGTTGTCATGGGATGACCGTTGGGCGTGTGGTGGTGGCAGAGTATGGGCACCTATCGCCATGATTGTAACCGAGCGTGTTGTTCCCCAGAACCGCCCGCCTGCTGTTGTTGCGGGTACTTACTTGTGGGTGTTACAATATGACTTTCCCGCCCACAATCACACGTGGTATCATTGCTTTGGCGCTAAACCGGTCCTGGCACCTGGGATAGCGTCCGGGGCATCGCCTTGATGTTATCTTGCCATTTGGTCCTGAGCAAGGACTACGTTGCCAATTGTGCAGTTGGACTCTGAGTCCAACTGCACAATTGGCAGCGTGGTCCTTGCTCAGGACATAGAGTCCAGGACTCCACACCAAGGTGCGCCAGGACAGCAGTCCCTATGTTGGCTGACGAGGATGCCATCCTAAGTGATGCTGACGAGGGCAAGCAACTTAGAGGGGTGGTGATACCTGACTGGGGACAATAGGCTCGAGTACATGGCAACGGTTTATAGTGGAGCAAGGGGACAAAACGAATTCTGTCCCTCATGTCCGGTCCATTCACCAGTGTCCTTAATACAATTCCTATTGTCTCATCACATCCGCATGTCCAACTATTAGTGATACTTGATTATGTGAAAGAGGCGGGTGTTGGGGACTTACTCACAGCCACACTGTGACTTGAGTGCAAAGACAATCAGAGCTAGGAGACTTTGTTCTAGCAAGTCCGGTGCCAACAGAGTTACAAACAACCACACGTCCATTGTCACCGCAGGTGCCCATTCGATTGGCCCCCACGGCATCCACACCGGCGCCCCACCCGGCCCCCTCCCCCGGACCCCACCCCCCATGTGGCATGTGCGCATTGCATTTTTATGTCCACAACAACACTTACCTCTCCCTGCTTTCCCCTCCCCTGCACCGATGGAGACGGTGCTGGCAGCCATCGATTACGCGATGGTTGTTTTGCTTATGGTGGTGTAGAGGGCGGCCCCTACACAAAGCTACTCTGCGTCTGTGCCGATCACCTTGTCTGCCTAGCGCAATGCACTACACCGGCACTACCACGGTTGCGCGTGGCACACCTGCAGATGCCGCACTTATGTCCAATGCAATTCGCCACTTGCCCTTGCCTCCGTGCTAAATGCACTGCCACCCAGCGGCCACCGGTTGGACCTGCTTGGAACTCCCCCTTGCCCCCTCCCTCCTCATCCACTACCTCTGGTACTAACTCCAAATGGCCCCCACCTACGACGCCCTCCAATGCACAGGCACCCCCTCAAGCACCACTGGCACCGGTAGGGACTGCTCTCGCTGACTCAGCACTGCTTACATACGCCGTACCATCACCCATCCGACCTAGTGCGCACCACTCCATCAACGCCACTTCCCATACTAACTACTCTCACTGTGGTAATGTTGTATAAACTGTTAGGCAAACTGCTTGTGGGACCATGTCTTGTGAGGTCCCGTAGGGGGCCGAGCTCAGCCGAGCAGAGCGAGGCCATGGGATGTCCCGAGTTAATGACTTAATGGACTATAATAGAATTGTGTATTGTGGGATGTAAAAGCATGTGGCCACACACCATGTTGTAGCGATCAATTGTTTTGTAGCCTCCCTGCCTCCTCGAGTGTAGTAGCCATGCACCTCGGATAGGATTGCGCAGAGTGGCAGTCACCCAAGGGCTAGAGAAACCATGGGACATGCCATCTAGCTAAGGATGACCACGCTTCCACTGAAGATGCCCTAGCATGTGGGCCAGGTGTAAGGGGCGGAATCCCTTTTTGGCCAGACTAAAAATGGCCCGTTCTCTCCATTCGAGTCGGGGGCCAGTCGAGTCAAAACTAGGCAACAACTTTGATTACAAACTGGTTTGGTGTGTCTATATGTATACCCTCTCTTAAGGGATCCCAAGAGTCAAGCCAAAAATAGGGTGAGTCACACTAATTTTGGTATACCCACCAAGTTTCAATTTGAATTCGCCCGCCTCTTGTTCTTCCGTTCCACCGACCCGTTGGTCCCGAGACCCGTCCCTACCATACTGTAGAGGTGGCCACCCGGATCCGTTAATAGCGGACAGAGTTTAATTTCCGTTAATTTTCCGTTAATTAATGGAAAATAACGAAAAAAGACAAAAATTAACCAAAAATTAGCGGATTTTTGGATTTTTTGGGGATTTTTGGGTTTTAGTCATACTTATATTTTATGGATTTCGCTATTAGAAAGTATGTCTGTATTTTATTTCAACCTATGCATACTAGATTTTCAACTAGCCGCAATTGTTGTGATTTTTTGGGTTTTTTTTCGATTTTTTTGGATTTTTTTCGTTTTTTCTGAGTTTTTCTCCCTTTTTCTTTAACGAAATTTAACGGACAGCTGATAAAAATTAACGAACCGGACTTAACGGACCGGATGGCACCTTTGAGTGGCCACCTCTACCATACTGACCAACACGGTGTTTTCTCTCCGGTATTTCCCCTTTGTCCATGGTAATAGAAAACACCTAAGTTGTAGTTTTTAATTGGTACTACTCTCCCTCAAGTACTGACCCTGGTTTCTCTAATATAAATTGCTCCCATAAAGGCCCTTATTATACAATGCACTGTGCTTTTTCCTAAGTGAGTGTTCCTATTGTACAACGTTCCCAACCAGCTTATAATGTATAATGTAGTGTGAGTCCCCCCTTACACCAGGGTACCTTGATGCGGCAAAGGAGGGGGGGGGGACCACACCAACACTCCCTCTGCATCCCCAATTTCCCTAATTAATCTAGCAGACTCTAAAATTGGCACCCCTTCCTCGCCTCCAGCCAAAGCTACCCTCCTCCTTCTCGCCAAACTCCCCACTCTACTATTGCACTATTGTGTCTTGTTCACGTTCTTAACTACCAAACATTGTTGACTCCATCCTACCTATGGCCCCTTTGTTTCACCCTGCCCTTTGTTCCATCTACATACTTTTTCTTCCACATATTTGAGCATGCTTCTCCCACTCCATCCACGGCCACTAGTGCCTCCAATACACTCCAATGCCTCTTTCCCCACACTAGAGTTCTGCCTCTCTCTTATTTTATAATCCTTTCTAGTTCCACACTAACCCTAGACACTTCTTACTCTCCCTTCCATATGGTGCCTATTGATCCAACTATGGTTGCTACCTTCAGGACCCCCGGAGGTGCCCCTCCAAATTCTCCAAAGGGCCCGTGTCCCTGAGTTGCCCCTTCTTAAACCCCTCTCCATCCTCAATGTTCGACTATGGTTCTTTGGGGACCGCAATTGTTCCCACTCTCCTATTTTGGTAACCCTATCGATGATTTCTAACACCTCCAGCACCCTTCTAGCATTTCGGCATAACTCCTTGATTATCGTGTCCGAGCTAGGGATGGTACCCGGGTACAGGGAACCCGGGTACCCGGGGCAGGTTTTGTTTTTTCCAGTACCCACCTACCCGGGTATCTACCAACCCTTGTACCCAGATAAGCGGGCGCGGGTATGTACCTGGGTATAAGCGGGTACCGGTGGGTACCTGGATTACCCGGGTACTGCCAGTACCCGGGTCCAGGTATATACCCAGGTATAGCACATTAAACGTGGGTCAAACTTTGACCAGCAGTCGCTTGGTGCATAGCTTCGCACAACGCTAGTTTCCAAAAGTTGGCCACCGTCCCCAATATATGTGGATGCATCGCGATTGTGCACGGTGCCGAAACTCTCCACACACTCTTCTTTGGGCTGTGCGTTTGGAGATCTGGGGGTGCTGGCGAGCCAGAATCGGGGAATTTGATGGGTTGGAACATTGACATGGTGCCGCTTGGTCGATCCCATGGTGCCGGCGAGCCGCAATTGGGGAATCTAATGGGTTGGAATATCTCTACACACTTGCGGCAACCAGCTGTCTATAGAAAATGCAGATGGGCTCTGACGGTTGATCTTTAGGATACCGGTTGTGTAGCAACCTTGGCGCCCGAGCTGCCCTTTGGGAATTGCAGGTCGTCCGTTTCAATGCAAAACGGTTGGTGCACGCAGGACATGCCCAACAACTTGAACTAGATGGATTGGCAATTGCTTTTGGGCATTGTTATCGTTGATGTCTTATAATTATATAGTTGCATTGTCGCTATTGTGGTTGTTGCTCTTTCTGGATCGTCAACATGATCGTTCACCAAAGGCATCTAGCCCTTTCTAGATTGTGCCAGAAGAATGCATGGTTCGTGGAAAACAATGTCAAGCGAGGGCCGCCGTTGTCGCTGTGGACTCCGTTGCACAATAGCCGGCCAAGCACGGCAGAGCGCAGCTAGCCAGCATTGCGTCGGCGCAGGGGAGCATCTGTCCGCACCCGGGTACATACGCAGACCCGGGTACCCAAGTTCCGGGAACTCCGGGTACCCGGGTTCGGTTTTGCCAGTTTGGGTACCATCCTTAGTCTGAGCTTATAACTACCCCATCTATGATTTCTTGTTCCCCTGAGGTACTTAGTAGAGGTGGCCACTCAAGGGTGCCATCCGGTCAGTTAAATCCGGTTCGTTAATTTTTATCAGCTGTCCGTTAAATTTCGTTAAAGAAAAAGGGAGAAAAATTCAGAAAAAACGAAAAAAATCCAAAAAAATCGAAAAAAACCCAAAAATCACAACAACTGCGGCTAGTTGAAAATCTAGTATGCATAGGTTGAAATAAAATACAAACATACTCTCTAATAGCGAATTCCATAAACTATAAGTATGAAAAAACCCAAAAATCCCCAAAAAATCCAAAAATCCGCTAATTTTTGGTTAATTTTTGTCTTTTTTCGTTATTTTCCGTTAATTAACGGAAAATTAACGGAAATTAACCTCTGTCCGCTATTAACGGATCCGGGTGGCCACCTCTAGTACTTAGTCCCCACGAGGCACTTTCATGCACTGCCCCAGAGACCACCACTTCTGACCACCATTTATTGGAACCCATAGCCCTCATTACCTCTTGTCCCTTAGTCTCTTCTCTAGCAATGATTGTGCTCCCTATAAACATAGCCCAGAATAACTCCCTTATTGATGTGGTTTTCTTCGTTGGAGCCGGCACGTGCCTGCCGCCGCCCGGTCCACCCCTTATGGGTGACCTCGGATCTCCGCCCGATGGCATGCAAACCCAGCATAATCAGGGCGCATGCTTCTTTGGAGTATGCAGCAGGGCCCGGGGCCGCGGGGTCGCAAGGCTTGTGTCCTTCAGCCGGTTGTAGCAACTGTCATTGGTCAGCGGGGGTGAGCGGTCGCCCCGGCGGGAGTCGGCAGTGAGCCAGGAAGACCAATTACAGTCAGACACTTCGCCCCCTACATCCAAATACCCGTCCGACCATCACACCTCTGAGTGTGCTAGTACATAAAGACACAACCACAATACACTATACAAACGGGCCACCGGTCACCACCAAAACAGCTCCACAACCCCCCGTACTCGGCCCCCATTATCCAGGTTGCAGTACAATGCTCTGCACCTTTAAGTCACCCATACATCCGCATATTTAGACAACAAAGGCCAAGAGGTAAATCAAACCATTATATTATAAATATGGAGTTGGCACACCATTATCTAAAGATAATGAGAGAAATAATGGTGCACTGCATCTACCCCAAGTGTTTCCACAACACTTATAACCATTGGTCTGTCTGATGCTACCCAGCCGCCCTGTACAATTTTCTTACTATCTGACCCTATGAGTTTAGTTATACCCCATTATGCTACTTCTCTACCCTCTCTTGTCCCTCCCCTTATGATGAGCCCCCCCCTTCTGTCTTGCCTTTATAGACAACCCCATAGATAGATATTTCAATTGTTTCTTTTGCATTAGTTTAGCACGTAATAGAGTGGGGGGTACATCTTGAGATAGAGGTCGGGTTTAGAATCATAGGTTGATTACAATAACGATAGACCAGGAGGTGGAGTGGGCAGCCATGCGGGAGCTTAGGAACTGGTGCAAGACAAATTGGCACCAGTTCAATATGGAGTTATTTTGCTCCTTGGACCCGATGCAATGCCAAGGGGAGTTTTAGACGTACTAGCAGTGGACACGGCCATCGAGTACCTCACGACGGCCATCCAGCGAGCGATTGAGCGCACTGTTCCAGGGCACCACATTTGCGCGTACTCCCACCCCTAGTGGACACCAGCACTTACGGACCTCCATCGCAGGATGACCGCGACTTGCCGCATGTGGATTAGCACGGGTAGGGCAGTTGTTAGGGAGGAGTTTCTCTTCACTTGTAGACTCTATTGTAGGACGTTAGAGCGGGCGAAGCTAACCTTATGGTGGTGCTTGTGCGACGGGACGTACACTATGGACTTCTAGGCCCTGTACTACCGATTGCAGTGGGAGGGAACGGTGGGAGTGGTGGAGGACCTCATGCAGGGGGATTGTTTTCTGACTGCTACGTGAAGATTATTGGTGTGGGGATCCTGCCCTCTTTGAGCCATGGACCCGCCTCGCCGGGCACCTAGGTCCTTACAGGGACCTAGGTGGGACCACCCCAACCTATTCCCATATCGTATAATATTGCTAAGCTGGTTGGGGGTACGTCACCATACCTTGGGCAGGGCGTCCCCCACACCAAGGGGCTATTAGTAGGGCGTTCCCCACATCAGGCCGGTGTTCGTAACATTCGTCCCCCTCAGGGAGGTGGGACATCCCCATCCCAATACGGTGATATGGGAATAGACGCATGCGTGGCCAGTGGGCCTGCAGTATATAACAATGGACTGTGCCCTTGGCCACATGCCCCGTTGATTACAATTCAAGAACACGTTTACGTGGAAGAGGAAAAGAGTGGTTGTTACATGGACAATGTGACTGCTGACAACCCTCATTAAAACTCTTCCCTCAGCATATCAGCTAGAATGTCAAACCAATGTACACATAGTACAATGACCTATCGGCCTGAAAGTTACCTCTCGGTTTGCTATAGCCCAGGGCAAGTCGATCACGCACAGGGGCTACCCGTGCGTCCGCCACGGCGTCCTCCACCAACCTGCTATGCGCGTCCTCGTCCATGCGGAACATGGCTAGGCTGGCGGCCTCGTCCTCTCACATGGTCGGATGTCCGGACCAGCGGGCCATCACTCTCCATTCGTTCTCTGTGGAGGATTAACTCCCTTCCGTTCAAAATGTCCCATTACATGTGGTGAAAAATGGGGTTCAAACGTGTGTTTCCTGACTTTGACATCCTACCAATATCATATGAGTTGTGCTTTGACAATTCTGCAATATAGTACATATTAGGTTGGCTTGGGATACAAGGGACAAATAAGAGGTTTGGAGGCATTTTGGAGACAGTGCGGTTCCGTGATGGAGGAACCGCAATATGGAGATAGCATCATCGCGGAAGCGCACAAACACTCCAAGGTCCATATCCAGCCTGGGACCGGCTGGTGCGGTTCCGCGATGGCGGAACCGCACAAAAATCTCCAGGGTCCATTTACACCACACGACGCCTGGTATAATACCTGGGAATACCAGTGGTATTCTGGCCTCCTGGACTGACAAGCGGGGGATGGTGAAGGTGGACAAAGTCTGGAAACATACCAGTGATTTGCAGCGCGCGCTGTTGGATGGGATGTGTGGGAGGCCTCCACGGGCGACGATTACCATATCTTTGAAACCACCGCACACAACGCCAGAAGTAACAAAAATTTACAAAAATGTTGAAACAACAAAAAGTTACAAAAAATGTTCATACAACAAAAAGTTGCAAAAATGTTCAAACAAAAACATCCTAAAATGACTTGGGGACCAAAGGACCCGTACGCCCGCCGACATCCTATTGTCCCTGTCCACTACCCCACAACCCCTCGGCAACTAATCCCTACGGAAGGTGACCTCATCCGTCACAGTTCGCACCCGCCTAACGACCGCCACGGGCCGCTGGGGGTCGTCCTCGGGGGCCAAAGAGCACCCTTCGAGGCCCCACGACAAATTGAGGGCGGGGTCGTCATGCTGGGGATGGGGCCCGGCAGATGGCACAGGGTCGGGCTGCCTGCTGTGCAAGGGCTCCTCTGTATCGAGCCCACGGCGAGGGTGATGGAGCCGCCAAGCCGTGGGAAGGTCATCGTAGGAGGGCAGGCCGTCTCCAACGTCCACGTGATGGACAGCCTGCGAGGGTGGGGCAGAAGCGGCCCGTAAATCCGCCCAAGGCCCCCACTGCCCGGGGCCGGGGGAGGAAATAGAGTGGGAAGGGGTGGAGGGGTCCAAAGAATGGTGGGGGGCGGAAGGGTCGAAAGAGTGGTGGGGGGCAGATGGGGCAAAAGAGTGGTGGGGGGCGGAGTGGGCAGCAGGGGCGGAGGGTGCAGAAGAACCATATGGGCCGGAGGGGCCGGAGGGGCCGGATGGGCCGGAGGGGCCGGAGGGGCCGGAGGGGCCGGAGGGGCCGGAGGGGCCGGAGGGGCCGGAGGCCTCCAGGGCGGGCCAGGAGAGTGTTGGTGTGCCCGAGTGCAACACGACACCACCCCTTCCATCACGAACTGCCACCATGAAGTG
>CAJHUC010002180.1:0-11564 GCA_905146915.1 Ostreobium quekettii
GCTGCGCCTGCGCTGGCCCAAAAGGCCCCATTAGGTACTGCATCATGGCTGCGCCTGCCCAAGGTGGTGCCGGGGGGTTGTCTGGCTGGGGCACGATGGGTGCCCCCACTGGCAGGCAGTCGGTGCTCCCACCGCCCACTGCCCACGGCACGGACAGCTGTGGAGGCGGCCTCTGCCCCTGCTGCATGAGAAACGGCAGATTGGCAAACTGTGGGGAAAAGTTTGGGGGCATTGTCCGCGGTGCTGCTTGCTCAGATATCGGACCCTCCGACGTGTGGTGCGTGTCCTCCGACATGTGGCAGCTCGTAGAGTTTGGGGGGCGGGGTGAAGGGCTCTGGTGGCAGCAACAAGTGAACAAGTGAACCCCGGCTCACGCAAGGGGGCACACACTCACACGCTGGAAATTTGGGGCGAAAGGAAAACCTGCGCGTTCACTTCTTTTCCACCATTTTTTGTTTTGTAAGGGCATTAACAGCCCGATGTAGATGAGGAACAGTCACAAAACATGGAATGGACATGCAATGATACTCAGCACTGATCCTCAGTTGATGGTGACGTACAATACACAATCCCAATTGGATGCTGGCTACCCTGCATCGACACCAAGTGACGTATGGCATCTTCGCATCAGTATGTGGTGACGTCCTGTGGAACTGATGGACCCATCGTGAACACAGCAAAATGTCGTAGATGAGCTTTTGCATTGATGCTTTCCTCTGGGCGCATGCATCACTCATCTCTTCCATATTTTACCAATGTGCAGCGTGGAGCTCCAGGGAGGGCAGCAAATGCGAAGCTGGGCTTGAACCAGAAGGATTCGCACCTTCCCCCTGTCCGTGTCCTGCTGCTGGCTTACCCTTGCTGCCGCAGCGGCAGACAGTGACCCCGGCGCGTCGCAGCCCGCCATCTCTGAAGCTGTTCGCTTCACCCCCACCAACTGCTCGGCGTCGGGGGCATACCGCACGGCTGCAGCCACACACACATACACACACACACTCCTTCAGAAATGCAGGCAGAGGCCAGGACTGGGCACAATCGTGGACTGCCTCCGCAGCTGGAGCATCTGCACAGGCCAGGGGCAGCATGCTTTGGAGTGTTGCGGAACCCTGCAGCCCCAAGAAAATCTGACCAGCAGCAACAACAACAGAACATTCACTCACGGCAACCAATTAGGAGCTTAACTGCCACCCCAATCCCAGGGTCCCTGCCGCAGAGACATGGCCAGTGACTCAGGGTCCCTCACCGGTGGGCCTGGCGATGGCCTTCCTGTCCAAGCTGTCCTCCTCCCTGTGGTCCCCCTGTCCCTCCGCCTGCCCCGCGCCGCCCGGCGCCGGCTTGCCGCCCTCCGCCGTCCCCTGCAGCGCGCCCTGCCGGTCGGGCTTGAGCGTCGTGGACGCGCCGTTGCCATTGCTGCCGCCGTTACCATTGCCGTTCTTGTCGCTGCCGTCCTGCCTCTTGTGCGCACCCACGGGACTGTTGGCGCTCACCACGCCCGTGCTCTGGTACCGGTTGCCGGAGCCGTCCTTGTCCCTGCGTGCCAAAAGCGGCACCCCTCAATCCCCCAATCCCTGAATGCCTGAATGCCTGAATCCCTGAATCCCTCAATCCCTCAATCACTAAATCCCTCAATCCCTGAAAGCCTGAAAGCCTGAGGCCCTGAAAGCCTGAATCCCTGATTCTGAATGTTTCGCTTCCGACAGTGGAGCATTGCCTCGGCTTGCGATGGCGCGCCCTTCTCGGTCGTCACGTGCGTCAACCGGGCGTCCTGGCTGTCGTCGATCGCCGAACGCAGCATGGCCCACGGGCTCGGAGGAGCGCCGATCAATCCCGCAAGGGGGGATTGCGGATGAGGGGAAAGATTGGCTACGGTGGATTCTTGGTGGGGCGCGCGCGCCGTACCCGCTGTTCCCGTTGCCCTCCTTGCTGCCGCAACCCTCCTGCCCCGGCGCGCTGCCCTCGTTGGAGGCCGGCTCGTCGTCGTCGTCGTCGCTGCGGGCGGCCACAGAATCAATCCTGGGTCAGGGGTTGTGCGCCCGAGCGCTCGGCCCACGCGACAGCATTGGGGCGGGGGGCGTCGGCGGTGGCGGGGCCGCCCAGTTTCTGTCGCCGGCCGCAGGCCCGGCGGGCGGGCTGCGAACCTGTACCACCAAGCTGGCGCGGCCTGCGATTTTACGGCCCGCCCGTCAACGCAGAGCCGCCGGTCAGGTGGCGGCCGTCGGCGACAATCCATGCGCCGCAATCCTGCGCCGCCGGCACCCGTCGATCGCATCACGTTCCACGACACGCGGCTCACCATTTCGTGCCCTCGCTCTCCTGCGACGAGGTGCGAGGCGCCAGCAGCGCGTCAGCCACCGCCGTGGCGGGCGTCACCTGCGGGCCAGCCAGGGGTGCGGGGTCAGGGGCCGCGCAGTTGGACGGATAGCCGCAAAGAAGTCGTCTGTCGAGGCGCGCACCTGCCGCCAGACGCGCGTCCACAGGTGCCTCAGCTCATTCTGGCGCAGCGGCTTGACCAGGTAGTCCGACGCGCCCAGGCGCAGGCATTCGATCACGCGCTCCCTGTCGTCCTGCCTCGAGAACACTGCGAGAGGGGCGAGGGAGTGGACGGTCAGCCGGGAACCCCGCCCCCGCGCGGCCGGCCCGCGGCACAATACAATCGCGCGTCAATCACGGCCCGAGTGCCTCACCGACGACGGGGGTCGCCTTCATGCCTTCGTCTCGCGCGAACTCCCGCAAAAGCCGGCAGGCGTTTGAGCTGGGCGGCTCGTGCTCCTTGAGCACCATGTCGAACGGCAGCGACCGCTCACTCTTCCGCAGCACGTCCAGCGCCTCAATCACCTCCTTCGTGTTTTTCTTGCTCGTGACCTGCGCAGCCAGATCCCCCCTGCCTGACCCAGCTGCCCGAGACTAACCTAACCCTTCCACAGCCGCGATTCTCGCTCACCCCCCGGCCTCCAACGACCCCCTCCGGCAGCCCAGTCCCCGCCCGGCGCTCCCGTCGCCGGCGGCGTCCGCCCCGCGCGGCCCCCACCTGGTACGAGCACTCCTGCAGCATGGTCGTTATTTCTCGCCGCGACGCCGGGTTGCTGTCCACCACCAGCACGCGGAGCGCGCTGGGATCCAGCCGTCCCGACGCGCCCTCCCGCGCCTCCGTCGCGCCCGGCGCCATGCGGCCCTCGCCGCACGCCATCTGGCCCGCCCGCCCGCCCCCCGGCGGCTGCTCGGGCCGCCCCAAAACACGCCGGCCCACGCGGAAACAGAAAATCAGGCCGTCTGACACCCGGCCGGTGGGTACCTCCCCTCAGCCGTTAAGCCGCGCCGGCGCGTCGTTGCTCGCGTGGGCTCTGCGTAGCGCTGGGGCTGCGCGCCCTTCGGTGTCTGCGCCCTGTTGCGTGCCGCACCCGTCGCGTGATGCACTTGGGGGCAAAGTATCTTCCCAATGGTGTATATCCCGGGCCTGGGCGCAAAATCGGATTTGGGGCGGGGTGGGTGCAGCAGCTGACGATGGCGCAGGGATCTTGGTGAATTGGACCAGGATCGCAGGCCGGCGCCGTGTTGGGCCGTATCGGCGGGACAGCTTGTCGCGCGTGCTGGCGTGCCAGCGGGCGTGGCGGGGGCGTGCCGCCACGTGGGCAAAATCCTGGGACACGGGGCCCCACAACGGGCTGTGGGTGGCGACATTTTGCGGCCCTGCGGCGGACTCCCAATGGGGCCATGGGGATGACGGGGACGTGTGGGGCGAGGGCTGCGCATGGGGCGCTTCGGTGGTGGCTCGCCGACGATGACGACAGCCTACAGCGATTCGACCGCAGCAGGCCAGCGCAGGCGCTGGGCGGTGGGGCAACCAACGTGGTATGCGGGCGTGGTGATGCGCCTGTGGTAGATCTACCATGCTCCAACGCGGCCAGATGATTTGTCGTTTGTTCGATTCACCGCGTGATGGCCAGCACGATCTAAGAGCATCTTTTATCGATCGGTGCTATTGCACCAGCGGAGCTATCCAGGAACGGTTCTTATTGGCTGCCGTGCCACCTTGGTATAGCGGCATTTTCCGAACAACACCGGTGCTATTGCTCCCCTGCGCACATCCGCAATGGCGGGTGCTATTCCCAAGCCGAATAGCATCATAGTAGCTGACAGGTTAACCGAGGGCTCCCGCGCACTCACACGGTCGCTCCCAGGCACGAGAAGTGAGGCCGCACCCAGATGCATTACAGGATGATCGTACTAGCTAAATAACAATCACTGCAATAGCGTTCACCTTTCGTCTCTCTTGTCTACATATACATTCACCATAACACCATACTCACCATATCTACTTCTTACCATAAGAACACCATATGTCACACATTATATACTTCCTCCGTCCGGAATTAATTGTCCTCTATGATTTTGGCACAATACTTCTCTATCACAATCACCTCAGTTTTCAATGAAATTTCTTCCAAAGTTGTGTCTATGTCTCGGGAGTATATAGTCAAAATTTCAACTTGATCTATCAAGTATTGAGAATCTGGCAGTACTTTGTAGCAAGGGGTCTCCAGCCGAAAACCACCCGTTTTCGACGAAGTCACCGAAACTGGCGTTTTTCGCGATGGTGAGGGGCACACCTTCCCGGCGGCGAAACAAAGCCGCCTATACAGAACTTGACAAGATCGTGGCCACGCCATGGCCAGACCTCTCCGGAGGGCAGCAGTGAAGAATCGACTTGAACCCAGTCGAACGGGGGCGAATTCGATCGACGAAATGGCCAGAAACGCACAGGCCGATCGTCTCACGCCAGTCGCACGCAGGGCCTGAGTCCCTCCCTCGAAAGGGATGCTCACTTGGCCTCGCAGGTCCTCTCCTCAACCGGTGAGGAGGCCTGGCTGGCTGCAGCAGCCGTAACCAAAACGAGTTACAGACCGAGAGAGGCCTACATTGCCAGCTCGTCGGATTATATACAAGTTCGCGTTCATTCTCAGCCATACACACTGCAGAATATGCCTCAGAAGATTCCCTACTATCCTTCTTGTAATGCCTCTTGTTATTCACATCCGAACTTTTCAACACTTGAAGTCCCATCACCGTGCAGCCCCTATGGGCCGTCCAAATCCAACCAAATCCTCCACCTAGTGTTTAGTCACCCTATATGTTCGATAGTGTACGCATTAGAGGTGGCCACTCAAAGATGCCATCCGGTCCGTTAAGTCCGGTTCGTTAATTTTTATCAGCTGTCCGTTAAATTTTGTTAAAGAAAAAGGGAGAAAAATTCAGAAAAAACGAAAAAAATCCAAAAAAATCGAAAAAAAAACCCAAAAAATCACAACAACTGCGGCTAGTTGAAAATCTAGTATGCATAGGTTGAAATAAAATACAAACATACTCTATAATAGCGAATTCCATAAACTATAAGTATGACTAAAACCCAAAAATCCCCAAAAAATCCAAAAATCCGTTAATTTTTGGTTAATTTTTGTCTTTTTTCGTTATTTTCCATTAATTAACGGAAAATTAACGGAAATTAACCTCTGTCCGCTATTAAAGGATCCGGGTGGCCACCTCTAGTACGCATTGGACACTGATTTTCTTTAGATTCTCTCACCTGAAGTTCCCTTGAACTCTAACGCTATCACACTACCGCTGCTGACCTGGAAGATACCGAATCCGAGCCACTCGAGGCACTACAGCTATGGCAGCGCAGCCGTCGAAGATCTGGCAGGACAGGCTCAAATTTCGAGCGTATCTCATCACAAACTAACCTATTTCAAGGCTACGGCGGACAACAGTCTCCCCTATTCCTAGAATACTTTAACAACTATTTCTTTCTAGCAACACTTACTTTTTCAATCCTAAAAACCCTCAAAAGTCCGTCGGAAACAAAGGTTGTTCCTTAGGGTCCACTTATTTTGTTCTTTCTAGGACCTTAGATTTCCCAAAAGTTATCAGAAAAAACATAAATTTTGTACCATTCAATTGCAAATTAAATTTGCAATTGATCTGTGTCATCAAAACCTTATAATGACCCCATCTAGACCATAATGGGATCCCTGGCCTGATTGCCGTCAAACACCCACGTGCCAGGTCGCGTACAGTCGCCTAGCATACTAGAGGTGGCCACCCGGATCCGTTAATAGCGGACGGAGGCTGCCGTCCGCTAATATCCGTTAATTTAGCGGACCCCGCCCTCTTTGTTGCTGACGTGGCACGGATGGGAGCGGACGGCTGGCCCCAATCAGCGGACTCTGCGGATTCCCCTTGGGTGTTAACGGATATTCTCTTACGGACCGGAAGCCACGTACCCCATCTGCTAATCTAGCGGATGACAGCGGACGTGTGTACCGAATCAGTGGATGATAGCAGAGCCCATGCAGTAAGTACTGATTTTGGAATCTGCGGATCGGGTTGATTGCCAGCGTGGCTCAGCCAGGGTCCACATACTAGAGGTGGCCACCGGGATCTGTTAATAGCGGACAGAGGTTAATTTCCGTTAATTTTCCGTTAATTAACGGAAAATAACGAAAAAAGACAAAAATTAACCAAAAATTAGCGGATTTTTGGAGGAGCGGATTTTTGGGGGATTTTTGGGTTTTAGTCATACTTATATTTTATGGAATTCGCTATTAGAGAGTATGTTTGTATTTTATTTCAATCTATGTATACTAGATTTTCAACTAGCCGCAATTGTTGTGATTTTTTGGGGGTTTTTTCGATTTTTTTGGATTTTTTTCGTTTTTTCTGAAATTTTCTCCCTTTTTCTTTAACGAAATTTAACGGACAGCTGATAAAAATTAACGAACCGGATTTAACGGACCGGATGGCACCTTTGAGTGGCCACCTCTACCACATACAGCGGACCTTGTGTTGCGGCCCGCGGGCGGCCACTGGTTTCCGGAGTTCTGGGGGCGGTCGCCGCACCCGATGGCGCGGCCTCGATGCCGCGCCTCTCCGCCGGATTCCGGCGGGCGTTGTCGGGGTGCTCGTTTGTTCAATAGCGCGGTGGGCCCTTGGACGCTCGGGGACCTTCCCCGAAGCCTGCCGTGTGCAGGCGGTGGATTCGCGGCGGCGTTCGGCGGTTCGCTGCCTCGCGGCGGGGCAGAGAGTGGGGCCCGAATGGCGATTACAGTCTGACATTCGCGATGCACATCCAATGTACCTGCGCGATGCCCGGTCGCGGGTCCATCGCGTCACATCAGACAAGACAACACAATGTAATGTACGGGCCGTGTCCCAGTGCCCCCGGTCACTTATAATCAATCCTAATCTAGCTCTAATTCCAACCATTCCCACCCAGCACCCGGCCTCTCAGTACTACGTCTTCACGAGGCCGTATCTTCCTCCATACTCCTCAGAACTGAGTGCTGAACGAAGCGTTGAACCAGGAAATCATAAGTAAACCATAGATAAGGATGACTCAGCAAGATTACGTAATATAACTGCAAAAAACACCATTTACTGCCTGCCCCCAAGTAGTTCCACAACACCTTGGTTGTGACTGCGCACATATTTTGTTGCCCTCCTATTGCCATCCGCCGTGTCCAACCCCCCTGCCGCCTCCACCTAGTGTTTAGTCACCCTATATGTTCGATAGTGTACGCATTAGAGGTGGCCACTCAAGGGTGCCATCTGGTCCGTTAAATCCGGTTCGTTAATTTTTATCAGCTGTCCGTTAAATTTCGTTGAAGAAAAAGGGAGAAAAATTCAGAAAAAACAAAAAAAATCCAAAAAAATCAAAAAAAACCCCAAAAAATCACAACAACTCCAACTAGTTGAAAATCTAGTATGCATAGGTTGAAATAAAATACAAATATACTCTCTAATAGCGAATTCCATAAACTATAAGTATGAAAAAAACCCAAAAATCCCCAAAAAATCCAAAAATCTGCTAATTTTTGGTTAATTTTTGTCTTTTTTCGTTATTTTCCGTTAATTAACGGAATAATTAGCGGAATTAACCTCTGTCCACTATTAACGGATATGGTTGGCCACCTCTAGTTGGGAGGGGTGTGTTGAGCTCTTCGGACACTGATTCGCTTGGAGGTGCATCGCCAAGTTCGAGTGTCGTTGTGGTGGAGGATGTGCCGCGGCCGGGGGCCAAAGCGTCGACCACCCTGAAAAACCGCGCGCATTTTATTGATGTCGGACTCACGGCAGCGACAAACGCTAACTGCAGAACTAAAGCGTCCCGCGGCGCGTAATGGTGGCGACAGCGGAAGGAAATTCGCCCGAGACAACCGCCTGAAAACAACGCCCGCAAAAGGGGATCCGGCCGCGAGGAATGGTGTAGAGAGGGAGTTCAATGTGAATGAGGTGGGGGCCGACAAGAACCGTGTTCCGTATTATTCTTTGTTTGCCAGGTTGTATTTGAGGCAAACGCTAAAGACCATTTGTCGCTTTAATACGAGAAAAAGTACCGACCTTGGAGTGCAGTTAAATGAGGCCTCGAAAGGAATAAAACATAGCATTTTGCGGTAATGAGGCACAGGGGCGAACTTCCCGATACCTCTGAGCAGCAGTGGGTACATCGTTGGAAACCTACCTGGAGACATGGCACCCTAGGACCTCAGAATGGAACAGGGCGGTGACCCACATGGCCAGGTATGTCAGTTTCGCTAATGCACCATACCACTTGGCTGAGACGGCACCCTTCGTTCGTTTAATGCGAGCCTTTATTCCCCATTGGCCATCTATTAGTAAACAAACAATTGTGAGGTCGGTGGTGAGACAGGCCAATGAGATCAAGTGGGAAATAAGGGAAGAGGTGTCCCAAATCTGAGACGAGTCGAGAGTTGCCATGACAATGGAGATTTGGACAAGCAAGAGCATGGACCCGTATATAACAATGACATTGCATTGGGTGGATGCCGATTGGAGCCTGAAGAAAAGCATATTGGGTGAGTTTGGATGGCATATTCTATGTCCTATGATATTTTCAATATTCGTGGTTGTCAAATGTTTATTGTTTGCATCCGTGCCATGATTAATGGCCACTCGTGTGTGCTTTGCCAACCGTGTCATGTGCACTCGCTGCACTAGTACCGGCCTTCACCGGCCGGGAATTGCGTCTCACTAGACATGAATCGTGGATGCTGTGTTGCCATGGCACGATAGCCATCAGTAATGGCCTGCCATCGGCCAATACTGTCTGACATGTCATGGATATAAATTCTTTACTGTTTGCATGCATGCCGTGATTAATTACCACTCTTGTGTGCTTTGCCAACCGTGTCATGTGCACTCGCTGCACTAGTACCGGCCTTCACTGGCTGGGAATCACGCCTTATTGAACATAAATCGTGGATGCTGTGTTGCCATGGCATGATAACCATCAGTACTGGCCTGTATCGGCCAGTATAGTATGATATATATCAGGTGCAAAAGGTAACCCCCGTGTTTTAAAGCACAGTACGTTGGTGGTGACAGGGACTACCAGCTTCCCTGGGAGCCACACTGCAGACGCGATAAGCCGTGCCTTGCTCAAGATCCGATTGAAGTATGGCCTGCACCCTGTAGTTCCGCGTGACCAAGTAATGACGGAGTCGGAGATGGAAGCGGACCTTGTGCGTGCATTTCAGGACGAGTCGCCATGCGATCGTGTGGCTCTCACCATGGTCTGCGCCTCCAATATGAGTTCAGCAGCCGAGAAAAAGGAGATTTTTGATTGGAACCCGTACATTTGCCATCTGTTAAATACCGCAGTCAAGGCCGCTTTCCAAAATGTGAAAGAGTTTCAGCAGCTCGTCGAATCGCTTCGCGAATTGGCAACTCATTTTCACAAATCGCCCATTGCTTGGAAGGTTTTCCGCCGCGTGCAAAGGAAGATGCTAAAGGAGGAAGTGGCCGGCGATGTATCATCAGATGATGAGGAGGAGGATTACTCAGGTGTAAGGGAAAAGGATGATGTTGCTGAGTTGGCCGATGATCCTAATGCAGATCTGACGGTTCCTGACAATGAAATAGAGCAGGCTTGTCCAAAGCGAATATTGCGTCTGGGGACTTGGTGCCCGACGAGGTGGAACAGCATGTTTTTTTTGATTAAGAGGGCGGTTTTGTTGGAGAGAAGCATCCGCGAGTATACAGCAAACGCGAGAATTCCTAGGATTATTGTACCAGCAGCTGGTGCATTTTCAAACAAGTGCTGCCAGTCCTGGAGTCCATACGGGAGTTGTCTGAGCGATGTGAGGGGGACGAGTATATTACCATATCGGATGTCCTCTATAATGTTTTGAAGTTGCTGTACGACCGGCTGTATGTCAGTGACACCGATGCACATGCAAAATCTGTGTTGCTTGAATTCACCTCTGAGTTCACAAGAAAACTGTGTGTGGATTGTGATAATGTCAACCTAATATACAACTGGGCACTAGCGGCAGCTGTGGACGGAAGGAGGAATACATTGCACTGGATGAGGAGGATCTGGAACAATGCTGACGATTGGCCAAATTTGGTGGAAGAATATGACACCCTGGCAAAGTTCCAAACGATGTTGAAGAAAGAGATGACGGCATTGGTGAGTTCAGTTCTGATTTGTGGCCTTTGCCTTTGTAAATGTGTGCATCCAACTGTGGATAGTTTTGGCCGGTACTGAGTGTCCTTTGTGTCTTTGCATGCACGATTGTGCCTGTTGTGTATTTCGCCTTAAACGGCCATCTCCTGGGATCACTTGGCTGCATGGGGTGCCTACTTTTATATCTTGCTTGTGTGACTAACAGCGTGCATATGACTTCTGCAATTGAGGCACATGGTGAAGGCGCCCGAAGTCCATTCCACCGAGCACTATCATCCGAAGGATGCAACCTGTTGTCTCGCGACAGGGGATTGGTAAACCGGCATCACCTAAGGGACCACCTCGTTTCAAGCGATCAAGATGGAAACGGGTGGCGTGGTTTTGATTCGTCACGAACGATAGCGCCCTGCCGAGAGCCTTAATGGTATGAGACTCTCCATGATTGCGTGGGCTTTCGAAACGCTTCATGGCCTCTTGAATTAAGTAATTTGGAGCGCGAGGATAGCCTTGAGCATGGCGGTATCTGTAGTCTTGTATTGATGCTGACTTCTTGAGGTGCGACCCATTTGGGCCCGAGGCGAGCAATGGGCCACGGTCATTTGCGTCTGGCGAGTCCACCCGCCTGCGAGATTATTACAATGCCGTCAATCCTGCCGATAATCTGGTGCATCGTGTATTATCGTAATCCGGCCGATAGTATCTCATCCCCCAATACGGTCCAGGAGAGGGCCCTAAAGTACTGGATATTCAACTAGCCATATCTCCTCAACCACTAAGCCAATTGGGGTGGTTCGAAAACCTATGGACTCCAAACAAAGTCTACTTTCACCTGAGTTACCATAATCACTGTACACTCCACTTCCCAGCTCCCATATAGAGAAACATTAATTACCCCCTGTAGTTTACACCACAGTACTTCCCCCTTGGGGTAGTTTCGCCCTCGAAACATTCGGCGAACCAGTGGACCTAATTATCCTCTACTGGTTTGTCCCTCTTAATCATCTTCTTCAATTCCTCTGGGTAAGTGAAGTTCTCTTCTGGCGTCCAAGAGGCATCATCGAGTGAATAATCCTTCCACAAC